>LBNU01000839.1:67824-84925 GCA_014162995.1 Artemisia annua | reverse complement strand
TTTGATGAATTCGAGCACTTTAAGATGAACCCTGGTGAAAGCATCAATGATTACTATGTCAGATTCCACAAGCTAGTGAATGACATGAGAATGATAAGAATGACAATGCCCAACATCCAACTCAACTCAAAGTTTGTCAATAACATCTCACCAGAATGGGATCGGTTTGTCACAGCTGTGAAGTTAAACAAAGGACTCAGAAACACCAACTATGAACAACTCTATGCTTATCTGCAACAACATGAGAAACATGCCACGTATGATCGTCAGCTAAGAGAGAAATTTCATCCCTCTAATGATCCTCTTGCTCTAATCTCCAGTGCTCAGGGACTTACCCAATTCTCAGCTGACTCAATCAATCATGTAACCAATACTCAAGCAACACAGAATCAGTCCTCTCTTGGTCAAAACTCCATGCAATCAGCAAGTGTCAAGACTAATCCACTAGAATCTGGGAATTCCTACATGGACAAGAAAATTGATAATCTCTCCAACCAAGTCTCACTGCTGGTACAACACTTCAGAAGCACTCTTCCTCAAACCAACAATCAACTCAGAATCTCATCTAATCCACGTAATCTTGCTGTTGTGGAAGATGGCGTGTTGTGGTTCAAGGAAGACAAAATGTCCGAGGAAATGTTCAGAACAGGATGGGTAATGCCAATCAGGGACAAGGAAGACAAATCAAATGCTACAACTGTGGTGGGCTAGGTCATATTGCAAGAAACTGCACTGAACCAAAACGTCCTCAGAACTCAGACTATTTCAAAGATAAGATGCTGCTGATGCAGGCACAAGAGAATGGAGTTCTTTTGGATGAGGAACAATTGCTATTTCTTGCGGGAGATGAAGGGAATTCCTTTGATGCTGATGTGGATGATCAACCAGTCCAGGATCTTGCTCTAAATGACCCAAACATCTTCCAAGCTGAAGATTGTGATGCCTTTGATTCTGATGTCGATGATGAACCTACTGCTCAAACCATCTTCATGGCCAAACTTACATTTGCAGTCACATCGCCTCACCAATCGGGATCTTCCAAATCATCCATCATCTCTGAGGTACTCAAATTGTATGATACATATGGAACAAGTGCTATTCCAACGACACTCGATGAGGTATATCAGACTAGTACTGTTACGTCAGATGGTGTTGGTTTGAAAAACAATAATGTTTCCTCAAAACAACAACATATGGATAACAATAAAGAATCTGATGAACCTAGTAGAGTATCAGTCGATACACATGTTGATAATGTGACGCACAAACAAAGGATTCATAACAAAGTAAAACACACTGACATTTTTGATTCAGATCCTGCTGATATGGGTAATAGTAATGTTGTCCCATATGAGCAATATTTGAAACAAAATGCCAAGTCTGCTTTACCAAATGATGACCCCTCTGTTGATCATGATATTAGTGAATGTGATGCATACACTGCTGTTACACCTGATGATACCTTGACCACTAGAATTAATATTCTGAAAGATCAGGTGAATATGTATCAACAACGTGCTAAATTTGAGTTAACCGAACGTGAGCAGAAAATGGATTGGCAAATTTGTACATATATTACCGAAAGGAGTTTAAAGGAAGAAGAGTTAAGAATGGAAATAAAAGCTTTGCAAAATCAAATCGATCAAACTGTTAAACAAAAACAGGAGATTCAAAATAGTGTCACCACACTAAAGTTAGATTGTCAAAGTAAAGAAGCTAAGCTTTTAAACGATTTTTCCAATTTAAAGGCCTTGAAGAACAAGCTTGAAAACAAATTGTACACACAAGGCCAAACCATTCAAACTGCTCAAATAATACATAAGCACATTAAGCTTCGTGATAAACATAGTAATAAGGATATAGAAGTGCCTAAAACTAATTTTCTTAGGAGCGTTAGTGCCTCTCAACCTGCCTTATATGATTTTAATGTGATGCTTAAGCCCAATCATGCCCCACCTGATGTGCGTGATACAGAAGAGATTGATGTAATTGAAACTGAAAATAGGAAAAGACTTGAGGATAAAATGAAGGATCCCAAGAGCATTGAAAATTGTGTCAATGTCAAGCCCCATAACTACTATGAACAGAACCGTTTGACCGTTTTCGTGCCCCAAACTAGGTTAACCCCAGAACAGATTTTCTGGACTTTAGACGTTGAAAAAATGAAAGCTGAACAACTTAGTAACACTCCCCTTAAGTTTGCTACTCCAACGGTGTATCCTCCCAATACACCAATGAACCTACTTCAGATAGCTCTGCCCACTCAATGTAAAACTCTTATTAGCATGTACGTGCTGTATCAAATGTTTGCTGATTTTGACAAAACATGTAAGAAGAGAGTTACTCCAACGGGAATTACTGAGGGGGAAAGGGGTTTTGAAGTTACAAAAGAATGTTATCTCACAGAAGTCATTCCGTTTTTTAAACAAATCAAAGAACATTTTGAATACATGGAAACATCTCTTAAATCAGAGATTAATGAAATGAAAGAGGTGTTTAAAAATCAGGAACTTGAAGGAAAACAAACTGTAATAGATCTCCAACATAGTGACATTGCGAGGAAGAATGCTCTCATCATGAATGATAACTTAATTGCTATGTGCATTGCTCAAGATGTGTTTTATACTGCTACTGATTCATCTTTAACTGCTTCCCAATTTCATGAAATGTCTGTTACGTTAAAAGTTTTCCAGAATCGGGTTGTTGAGCTTGAGGGGGAGAATTTAAAATTGCGCGAAAAAATTCAAAAAGATGATCATGATAACATGATCAAGCATTTTTCAAAACTAGAGGTTGATAATCTTAACTTGCAATTAAGATAGCAACATCTAGAAGAAAGAATTAGAAACTCAAATGCCAAGACATCTTCGGATGCTCCTGAATTTGATGCATATTTTGAATTAGCCAAACGGGATGAAAGAATTCAAGCTCACACTAACACGATTCAGAAACTGAAGCTTCAAATTGCACAATTAAAGACGAATAAATGTGATGTGATTGATATTAAATGTGATGTGATTGATACCCAGAAACCTTCGTGTTTAGATTCTCAAAATCTTCAACTTCAAAACGTCATTAACAACTTGAAAAATGAAAATGATTGTTTTCAAGCTGAAATCTCAAAAATCAAACAACATTACAAAGAGTTACATGAGTCGATCAAGATCACACGTGTTAAAACGAATGAGAAAATAACTTCTTTGTTAAGTGAAATTGAGAATCTAATGACTCAGGTGAAAGGGAAAATGCCCGTCACTACATGTGATTGCAGTCTTACCAAGATCGATAAAACAAAAAGAATTGAATGTGATGCCATTAATATTCCTCTTCCCCTTAGGAATAATGTGCTTGTCCATATTGAGTATCTTAAGTATCTTAAGGATTGCCTGGATATCCTTTGTGATACCATTGAAGAGGTTAAAATGGTGAGACCTGCGGACATTGCCATCCGTGATGTTTATTATCTCACCAACAGATCATATGAGCTCTTAGATTATGCCATTGGGACGTGTCCCAAAGCTGTTTGCATGCGTGATAAGGCTGATGAATTTTCCTCTAAGGTTAAGAACAAGCGTGTTACCTTTAATGTGCCCTTGACATCTTCAGAACGTAAAACATCACACACCAGCTTTCGAACAGACGTATCTCGTTCTAATGTTCCTATCATTAATTCTACAGGAGTAAAAGGTGTAACTAATGCTAGCAGGTCTAAGCCTAGTTGCAATACAAGGAATGATGGGACTTCGCCAGCTAAGAGTGCTCAAGGAGAGAACGTAGAAGACCACATTAGGAACAATAAGACTGATCTGAATGTTATGAATCGTGTTGATTCTAGTATTTGCTCTAGGCGTACTGTAATTAATTCGAATTCTAAGACCATTTGTGAGATCTGTAATAACTCTTTAAATTCTGGTAATCATGACGTGTGTGTTAAGACAAATTTGAATGCTTATAAATTACCGTCTGTTTGTCATGCTGTGTATTATAATCACGTAAAACATGTTTGGAAAGCGACAGGAAGGAAGTTTTCTACTGTTGGCTGTCATTGGAGACCCACTGGAAGAAAATTATCAATAGGAAGTCATCGCCCCTTTGCTAAACGGCCTAATCCTAGGTTCTGCAATATTAGGATTGTGAAGGAAACAGGCAGGACCTTTCCTATAGGAACCCAATGCGTTAACCATAAGTCTAGTTCCCCCAAAAGTAATAATAGGACTAAGGGTGCTAGAGTAACTTCCTCTTCTGTTGCAACTAACAATGCTTGCACTAACCAATCAGATCCCACTTATGGATGGGGATCCACGTTTGTCAGTTATCCATATTTGTCTGGTTTCAAATGCAGGTCGTACAAATCGCCCTGTGGTATTTGGACTCAGGCTGCTCAAAACATATGACTGGAGATCGTTCGCGGCTCAGAAATTTCGTGAAAAAGTTTATCGGGACTGTTAGATTCGGGAATGATCTATTTTCGGTACTATAATGGTTAGGAGATTAGTGGGTTGCGACAGTATAATTTCAAGAGATAATTATTGTAGAGGGCTTGGTCACAATTTGTTCTCCGTTGTCAATTTTGTGATTCAGATTCTTGAAGTAGTCTGCAGAAAACACACATGTTATGTTAGAGGATTGACGGTGTGGATCTTCTGAAAGGCAGACGTGGCTCAAACCTCTACACATATCCATGAAGATATGATGACAGTTCTCACCAATATGCACTATCTAAGGCTTCCAGAGGAACAAGTCATGGATTGTGGCATCGTCGTTTGAACCTTTGAACATTCGGTCATCAATGAACTCACACGTAAAGACACTTGTCGAGGAATGCGGCTAAAAGTATGAAAAAGATCATCTATGTTCCGCTTGTCAGCTGGTAAAAAGCAAGAAGCATACTCAATAAACCCAAACTACTCAACACCATTATGGGAGTTCTTCATACCCTTTCACATGGACTTTGGTCCCAATTGAGAGTGCAAAGCATATTTGGGAAAGATTATGTGTTAGTGATCGTAGATGACCTACTCTCGGTTTACATGGGTTAAATTCCTCAGATCCAAGACGAAACACCTGAAATCATCATCAAACTAATCAAGCAGCTACAAGTTGACTCAATAAAACTGTCAGATTCGCCCGCACAGATAATGGAACTGAGTTTGTCATCAGCAACTTACTCAGTTTTATGAAGAACTGAGAATTAGTCATCAAAGGAGTATACCTCGAACACCTCAGCAGAACGGAGTCATTGAAAGACGAAACCGTACACTTGTAGAGGCCGCACGAACTATGCTAATTTTCTCTAAAAGCTCCTATGTTCCTCTGGGGGAGAGGCAATTGGCAACTGCTTTTTACACTCAGAACCGATCACTGATACATCTCTTCACTGCAAAACCGTTATGAGCTGGGTTGCATGAAAGAAAACCCGATCTCTCCTTCCTTCGAGTGTTTGGTGCTTTATGTTACCCAACCAACGATAACGAAGATCTGGGAAAACTCAAGGCAAAAGATGATATTGGAATTTTTGTTGGCTACACACCAAACAAGAAAGGTTATCGAATCTACAACAAAAGAACCCGACAAATCATGGAAACTATCCATGTCACGTTTGATGAGCTGACCGGGCAAATGGTTCCTGAATACTCCAGTTCAGGACCCGCATCTAATCTTTGGACTCCTGGACCAATTAGTTCAGAACTTGTACACTCCTCCACCACTAATGCTCCTTCTGTGCCACCTACTAGTGAGGATTTGAAGAAGCTGTTTGATCCAATGTATGATGAGTATTTCGAGCCTCAACAAAGAATCGAACCAGAACAACAAGTCATAGGTCCTGATGCTGCTGCTAATAATGAACCACAACCTACAAATGGGCCTTCCATCTCCATCTCTCTTAGTCAGAATGCTCCACATCCAGTCATACCAATGACACTGATCAACACTCTTCAATTCCTCAAGAAGAAGTATCTGATAACACATTTGAAGTGAATCCCTTTACTCAACCACCTGATGAACCTTTTGTCAACATATTTGCTCCTGAACCATCTACTTTGGCAACCTCTTCAGAAGATTCCAACACTGCTACTTCAGTTCCCAGTCATCAACTTCAAGTTAGTTATTAGGGCTAGTTATCACCTAAAAGCTGATAATGGATCTCTTTAACTAAGCAACGTAAACATGTCCCTAGGGTATATGTCTATTGAGAGCAGATCAATTCAAATAAGTGCAACTCACCCCGACATGTGCAAATTTCTACCTTTTACCTATGAGCACATGTTAAGGGGGAGCATTTGAAAAATGATAAAACTCTCAAAGTGTTAACTAAAATGGGTTTCTTAATCATAAACACTTTGAGAGAATTTTCAATGATTTGGTTATATGGCGATTGTGGAAAGATACCAAAAAGATCGACCACTTTAATTTAATGCATGGAGTTATAAGGATGGTAAGGTTAGGTATATGTTCCCATGATCCACCAGAACCGGAGGGATCTTCCCAGGTACAATCCAATAGATAGATTAGAAGTCCTTAGGAATGATTACAAAAAAGGAGAAAAGTGAGAAAGGGAAGTGCCGACTGAGATTGAGCTAGGACTGGAACAAACCAACAAGGTTCTAGTGATGAAGTCTCGGTAAGCACTGAAGGGGTTGAAGAATTAAAAAGAAATGAAATGAGAAAGGGTGAAAAGAAATAGCCCCCAATAATTCAACCTTAGGGCAGAAACCGGGTTCAATTCATATGCTACTGATTGTTACTAAGGTAACATCGGTATTGAAGCAAAGACGTCATAGACCCAGTGACGCACTACACTCAACCTTCCAACCACTCAAGTTCTCTTAAAAGAGCTTGTTTCATTCTCACGGGGAACCGGTGTAATCTATCGACTTGTCTCTTAGAGCTAGTTGATATTGAATCAGGAGACCCCTCGCTAGTCTCCGCATAGGATAACCAATATGCACTTATCGAGTCTAGAGCCAAGAGATGCATCAAAAGATCTCATAGGAACACTTGATAATTCTACTCTGGTTGTTCAAAAATAAGGAAACCAGTTGTAATATTTTGAGTCCTACGCAGATCTTAGCAATCTGCCAAGAACACTTATGAGGGAATATACATAAGTATTTCCCAGTGATTGAGTGGAAACTCCTGCCAGGGTCAACATCAAATAGCCCTGACAGCAGGTCACTTCGGTAATCTCTTGTAGATTACGCTTAGTGTGTACGGTGGTGTTCCAAAAGGTCTACAGTCGTGGGGTGATCTCCAGCGACTCACCTAATCGTTGGTGTACTTCGGTATGTCAGTGAAAGCCCTCCTGGGGGCATTCGATTAGGAATGGCCTTGGTAAGGATTAGAGAAAGTCTTCACACTATGCTGTTGACAATCTTGAAGTCCGAACTTGTAAGTGCCGGTATGTTTATTACTAACCAAGTTTTATGCAGCTCAACATACCAAACTTACCATGTTCACCACCATCACTATAGTTCCACATGCTCATACCAACATCTAAAAGGAGTCATCAGAACTGTTCAACCGTGAATATCTACTCAACAAGATGTATGGGCATGTTGGAAAGGTGTACTCACACCAGAGACAAAGTAGCAGACGATTTATGACGATTGCTGAAAAGATGCCGATTCATCATCTTATGCTTGCACTTCAACATCAAATCTAAAGAAATCATGATCATGGAATGGGCTACAACTATGCTTCCACAAACTCTGATACAGAAGATCATGATCCAGAAAAGTGTAAGCATGACAACACAAAGACTAATCACAACATCACAAAGAGACACATCCACTCAAAGATGACTTGAAGCTAATTATTTGGATGAAGAGCGAAGAGCAAAGTCAAAGATCATCCTATATATCAAAGAAGTCATCTTGAGTCGTTTATCAATGAAGAATCAACAACAACGAGCTACAAAAGAATCTACAAAGATCTCTATGCAAGAATTCAAGATTTAATTTCAGGGTGACCTCCCTTAGGGGGAGATTGTTAGGAATACGATTTTTGTATAAGAAAGATTCGGTTACCCCCAATATGATTAAGCATTGTTTAGCTCGTAGTATTTATAATAATCAGTAAAACGTAGATTAGAAGTAGTTAGTATTCGCGGAAGAAGGACGGGTCTTTACCCATTGTATGCCTGATCCGCAGCCCAAGTGGCAACCAACTCATGTACATATAAAAGGCCCTCTCCATCCTTGGAGAGGGTGCACCTCTCATAATCTATTTTCTTTTTTTTTGGTTTTCTCTCTTGGTGCCATCTTCTTTCTCTCTCTACTTTCTCTCTCTAGCTTTCTTCTTCTTTTCTTCCTTCTTGAAACGATCCAACCATGTACACCATACGAGTTTGATGATATGCGATATCTTACAAAGACTATCTCAGTTGCAGCTGCATCAGATAAGGGCAAAGGTAAAATGGTTGATCAAGAACCTGAGATGGATTCAAGTGATGAAGAAATATTAACCCACATACCTTATCAGTATTGGCCCAAAGATAAGCAAGTGAAATACAATGAAGATGCTGCAAGGAAGTTTCAAGAAAATGAATACTTGATTGAACAACAACTTCTTGAACAAGAAAGACTTCAAGCTGAGAAGGAAGAAATGGATATGAAAGCATATGAGGAATGGGAGGCTACAAAGGTTCAGATGGATGAAGAGATTGAACTCTCCAAGTTAGTAAAAATTGAAGAACAAGAAGTTCCTGAATTTGATGTTAAAGCTTGGATGAAGGTGGTTACAGCAAAGAAAAGAAAGGAAGCTGCTGCTGCAAGAACGAAAAGGAAGATTCTCATGGGACCAACACCTCTTCAGCAAAGAAAAAGTCAAGAGCAATATCTGAGACATGTAAAAGGTTGGAAACTTAATCAACTAAGACATTTTTCTAACTTTGACATCTTCACAATGTATCAAAAGGCTAAAACAGAAACTGAAAGATACATTGCTATTGGGTCAAAAGAAGATGAAGAACTGATTGCTAAGATGAATGAGAAAATGAGGGGTCCTAAGAAAGTTAATAAAGATGAGAAAGTGTTAGAGGCTGAGAAAGTTGAAGTGCCTAAGGTAGCAGAGCAGGTGAAAGAGAGTGTTGCAAAGATTAAACCTCTTCCTACCTATGAAAGTAAGAAAAGAGGATTTTTCAAGAAGACCTTTGCTAGGAAAAAGAGGAAGGTTGAGAAAGAAAATGAAGAAGAAACTACAGAGGAGATACCACAAGCTGAACAAGATAGGTTGATGGCTCTTACCATTTTGGCTTCACGTGAGGAACCACAAATCTCAAATGCAGTTCCTTTAGCAGCTAAACATCCAATCATCTCTTACACATTCAGAGTTAGAGATGGAAGTGAAGGGTATTGGGAGTTTAAGAGGACTAATGATATGTATTATGGGTTTATTAGATTCTATCAGATGCTTAACTTCATGGATAGGGATGATGTGTGTGATTTCTGGAGACTGTACAAAGAAAAATCTGGAGCTACACAACCAGAAAATGATCAAGAAAACATAATCTATCATAACCTGAAGATAATGTTTGAACCTCATGTTACTGATAGAGAATGGATGGAAATGAGAGACAAAAAGGTAAATAGATGGTATTTATATCAATCTTGTGGAGTTCATGATGTATCAGCTGGAGGTGTTATTGTGTTTCTTTTGGTAGAGAAAGATTATCCTGGTTTGAATAACAATAGGATGATAATCTCTCAAATGGTGCAGAATGGATTCTTAAAGCTTCAAAGACATTTTAAGTCAGATGATGTAGCTTGTAAGTTGCTGCAGAAGTATGAGAATATTCTAAATTCCAAGATATAAGTGTTTGGAAGCATCCTTCTAGTGTTTATTTGTGCTCAAGAGAAACTAGATGATTTGGGAGGCAAATATCAAGTTTAGGGGAGGATTGTTGGGTTTTAAGAATCTACTTCTATGAATTTGTCTAAGTGTCAAACTGCTGCTGTATGCTGAATCTGCTGCTAGTGTAATGAATCAGCTGCTAAGCTGGAAAGTGCTGCTGGAAGAATTACAAGACTCTGCTGCTCAGAGATATGAATGATAACGTGTCTTGTAATTATAGTAAAGATTGTGTATATATTCTATATGTTTAGAATATCTTTGTTTGTGTAAGAAGTTATTGTAAAACCGTGTAGGGTTCCTTGTCTATAAAAGGAGATCCCTAGGGTTAGAATATGTACGTGTCTATGTTAAGTCGAATCACTTCAAGGTTGTAAACCCTAGCATTGTTAGGGTGCTCGTATTTAATATATTGAAGTGTTAAAGTGTGAAATCATTGTTCTTGTGTTCACCTTAAGTTAAACAATATATTCCGCATATTGTTTAAGTTTATTACAATTCAAGTCAGCTTCTATATTACTTGTTTTAGATTTATCTAAGATAACTAACTAGATTTATTGCTCAACTGGGATCAACATATACTTATAATCATAGATGGTACTAGTAATAATAGACAACTTAGGCCAAAAGATTAAACCTAAAGATCCGCCTAAGAATAGTAATACTCCTAAGGAAACCCTAGTTAAAGAACCACCTATTCTACCTAGCCCTCCTCCCTTTATAGGATCATCATCAATGACTAAAACTGAAACATCACCCTTATACTTTAAGTTTAGTACTAAGAGATTAGAAGAACCTTAGGAAAAAAAAACAGAACTTAAAGGAATTTAGTAAATCTTATCCCTACTTAGAATACCATCCCTTCCGGTATTCTATTCCTCTGTTTCAAATCTTAACCAATCATTTCAACTCCCGCTCCTCCGTTTTAAACCTTACCCTCCCACTTTTCCTCATTCTCACATTTGAACTCCCTCCTCCTACCCTTTTGTTTCATTTCTCCTCTATCCTTTCTAAACCTTCTCTCCCTACCTCCTCCTACAACGTTCTAAGAGTTAGAACTTGTATTTCTCGTCATATCACAAGATCCTATTAGTTAGGACTTGTAAGAATATCTATGTTGAACTTTAATCCTCATTATGTTCAACTACGATATTATACTATCTCGCTTTACAAGGATTGTAAAGGTGAGATTGACAATGCTCATTACTTGAGATGTAGCAAATTGGTAACAGAATAGCTATGGAACTAGTCACCATGGCTAGAACTTGTATCTGTCATGATTTGAGTATGTCTCCATCATGAATAGAACTTGTTTTCATTATGACTAGAACCCATCCTCATCTTGGGTAGAACTTGTTTCTACCATGACTCAAACAATTCCTGCTCCATTTCTAAAACTCTTTCCTCTTTTCTCATCTTTCTCAATCCATTCTCTCCTCTACTCCTACGTTCATCTAAATCTCAGGACGAGATTTCTTCGAAGGGGGTGAGACTGTAGCAACCCACAAAATCTCATCACTATCATTCCCATTACAAATACCTATAGTAGGTATTTCCTCAGGTAAATTTTTGCTTTTTACATACATATCATTACATAAGTGACTCTCTATGCCTGCTCATGTATCTACACAAGGTAATATCTCTACCTACACACCCTATAAACTCTTGGTATGTCAAGCATAGGATTACAATAACACCACAATAAGTAAAACACCAATCTAAAACACTAATCTCATCACAAAACCCTAACTAACACTAAGTAAGCCCTAATTAGCCCTATGTGTTTACAAAACCCTAATTGTTTATCTGAACTAGTTTGAAAGTGTTCAAGGCTTAAGTATGAGTTACCTTAGGAATATTAGAATAACTTAGGACCCCTAGGCATTAGTACAACCAATTAAAGTTTAGGTACAAGTCTCTTAAGCACAAAACCATAACTAGGTTATAACTTCCCAGAAACTAGGTCAAACATTCCCAAACTTTCCCCATGAGCTACCACCACTTAGTATAAGCTTCTTAGGACCCTAATCTAGGCACTAAACCCTAATCTAGGCACTAAACCCTAAGCTATACCCTAATCACCCACTAAGCAAGATTAGGCTATAACTACACCTAACTTAACCCTAAACCTAAAACTAAGTACCCTAAGCACCTCAAGCACCTTACCTACCAGCTTACACACCACCTTAGGCTTAACCTAGCACCCTATCACTCACCTACATCACTTACTTAGGTCTCGTTTAGATTAAAAACCCTAAACCACCCTAATCCGTCCCTAAACCAATTTAGGGGAGGATTGTTGGGTTTTAAGATTCTACTTCTATGAATTTGTCTAAGTGTCAAACTGCTGCTGTATGCTGAATCTGCTGCTAGTGTAATGAATCAGCTGCTAAGCTGGAAAGTGCTGCTGGAGGAATTACAAGACTCTGCTGCTCAGAGATATGAATGATAACGTGTCTTGTAATTATAGTAAAGATTGTGTATATATTCTATATGTTTAGAATATCTTTGTTTGTGTAAGAAGTTATTGTAAAACCATGTAGGGTTCCTTGTCAATAAAAGGAGATCCCTAGGGTTAGAATATGTACGTGTCTGTGTTAAGTCGAATCACGTCAAGGTTGTAAACCCTAGCATTGTTAGGGTGCTCGTATTTAATATATTGAAGTGTTAAAGTGTGAAATCATTGTTCTTGTGTTCACCTTAAGTTAAACAATATATTCCGCATATTGTTTAAGTTTATTACAATTCAAGTCAGCTTCTATATTACTTGTTTTAGATTTATCTAAGATAACTAACTAGATCTATTGCTCAACTGGGATCAACATATACTTATAATCATAGATGGTACTAGTAATAATAGACAACTTAGGCCAAAAGATTAAACCTAAAGATCCGCCTAAGAANCTAAACCCTAGTTAAACCCTCGTTAGCCCTTCCCTTAATCACGTAAGCTTCTAAACTTGTTCTTTTAGCTTTAGTCTAGTTCTAGGATAGTACTAGGTTGCCTTAGATCCCTTAGAACCCCTTGCCTAAGCCTTGATCACTAGAACTAGCTCGTTAACTTTCTAAAACCCTAAAAAGAGTCGAATTGCTATTTTTACACTATAAGCCCTTTTTATAAGTTATAAGATAATTTAGGAAACTTAGTTAAGCTCATAATAGTTAAACATTAGCTAGGAAACCTTTTTGTTTCATAAAAATATAGTTTGCATAGAATTAGGACTAGTTTTGCAAAACCTTCCATGCATAGGGGTATATATGGTAACTTTATGAAAATACTAAGTTTAGGGACTATTTTTGAAATTTCTTAGAAGTTTTAAGTATAAGGACCCTTTTTGCAAAGATATATAACCATAGGATAAAAAGTTAGAAAGTTATAAACATTTAAGGACTAGTTTTGCAAAAGTTAATAAGTTAAGGGTACTGATGAGACGAAAAATGTTACGTTTTTAGGGGTCAGTTTGAGTCCTAATTCGTATATTATTGGATCGGATTTCACCCAAAGTCGTTTCTTTTCTTATTTTAGGTTCTTTTGAGGAGAAAATCACAAAAGAAGCATTTTCGGGCGTTTTCGGAGTGAAAAAGTGCGGAAAACAACAAAATCTCAAAAGACCCTAAAGTGCACAGAAGGTGACGGCGTCACAAGCTTCAACGTGACGACGTCAGGAACAAATGAAGTGAAGAATTGGAAGTTACTCATGACGGGCCAGAGAGTTTTTAGCCTAGTTTGGTGACGGCGTCAGGGAAGGCCGTCAGATCTGGAACAAGGCGGCGTGACGACGTCAAGAAGGCCATCACAAAACCCTAATCGTCGGCGTGACGGCGTCACACCTTGGGCTGACGCCGTCAGCCCGTATTATCTATATATATAGGACGAATTTTATTGTTTTAAAAGAGGAACTTGGTGGAGAACTTAAGGGTTAAACCCTAGCTCGTGTATCACAGACCTTAGAGGGTACTTTTACCCCTCTAACTTGCATGTTTAATCTAAGATAAGTCTTCATTCAATCCATACAATATGTCTATGTGTTGTATGATTTATGTTTGTGCTTTTCTTTCCTTTAACATGCTAGGCTAAATTAACTTGTGTTTGCTTAGATCTAATGAAACCTAACTATTGATTATCATGTGATGTGTATGTTGTGATTGTGATTTGGATGAATGTTTCATCTACGTTAGACTTAAGAAAACTGGCTAACCTCCTATACGGTAACAAGCTTGAACGTCTTAGGAAACGTGAATCGTATGTGCGTTAATCGATTTTAAGGTAGTATTTCATGCGTAGGTTGCTATCGGTGAGCTTATGATAGGATACTTGACGTATCGTCATATAGTGAGGTAGGAGCTTATAGAGTTAGGGAATTGAACGCACTCCCTACGACTTGTTAGGAATACACCCGTCATCCACGCAAACTCAACATACTAATTACATGGTAAAAGATAGTTAGGGAGTAATGAAATCTAAGTAAACACTACTTTCCCCACCATTGTTTTCTCAAAACTTTAATTTAATTTGCATAAGTAGATACTTGGGTTAGTTGACTAGCAACTAATTCCGCCCACTCCTTCAAAACCGAGATTTTACTGCTTTCATAAAAACATAAAAATACAAAAATAATCATCCTCCACCCTTAGACCTTAATTAGAGTAGTCTTTAACCTAACGAACACTATTCCCTGTGAGAGAACGATCAATCCCCCGGTACTTGCCACTACACTATACTACATCGGTCAGGTACACTGCCTGGTGGGGATTGTAAGCCTCTTGAGATCCCTTGAGAGGTAAAACAAAGTGCGTAAGCAATCCCTACGCATCAAGTTTTTGGCGCCGCTGCCGGGGAATAGTTATTGTTTAGGTTAATTTTTATTTTTAATTAGGTCTACTCACTAGACTCCTTTCTAGTGAGATTTTATTTTATTTTTCTAGGATCTCTTTAGTCTATCTTTTTCTTCGTGTTTTTGTTCGTAACCATTACCATCCGACATCATGGAAGGTGGTAATCTTCTCGACCCAAACAACCAAAACTTTCCCAACCCACCTCCTAGAGCCCGCACTTTAGGAGAGTACTCCCGACCTAGCCATCAAGGCTATCGAAACACCATTGAGCTCAACCAAGGAGCCAATGTGACACCCTTGAGATCCGACACCATCCGGTTGGTGCAAAGCGGATGCGCATTCCATGGGCTTCGTTCCGAAGACCCAAATCAACACCTTAAGGACTTCCTCAAAATCGTAGATTCTATAGACCTTAGTGTTGACACCCGAGAGGCCACCCGACTACGCCTATTCCAATTCTCTCTACGTGACCAAGCTAGTCAATGGCTTGAGCGCTTACCCGCAGGATCCATCACCACTTGGGACGACCTAACCACCCTCTTCCTTGCCCAATTTTTCCCACCAGGGAGAACTAGCAAACTTAGGAGCGACATCTTGACGTTCCAACAACATCAAGGCGAAACCCTTTATGAGGCATGGAGCCGATTCACAGACCTTCTTCACAAAGTCCCTCACCACGGCATAGAACTTTGGCTCCAAGTCCAAATATTCTATGACCACATCAACCCCTCCACAAAGCGAACCATTGACCAAGCGGCCGGTGGTAAACTACGTGATAAAAGTTCGTAGGAATCATGGGAACTCATAGAAGATCTTGCTCTCTATGACAACGAAAGTTGGAACGATCCCCGTGATTTGAACAAAACGGTCAAGGCAATATCCTTGCCTTCAAACAACTCAAGCACTTCCGTCCGTAGGATCATGGAACTTTAATACCAAGTCAAGTATCTAATGAAATCCTACGAAGCTCCTAAACCTTTAAGCCAAGTGAACAAAATCACTTATTCTTGTGAATTGTGTAGAGGTCCCCACGACACTCGCGATTGCAAGGAACTCCCCGAACAAGCTTTTGCGGACTACGCATCCTCGCGTACCGACGGAGCGGGAGATAAGTGGTACACTTTCAAGCCCGAGCAAAACACATACGGTGACTCATACAACCCCTACTGGAAAAGTCACCCGAACTTTAGGTGGAAATAACCTCAAGGCAACTCTTCCAACCCACCTAACAGTTTCCAATCAAGCGGTGCACCCCCAAACCGCAACTTCAACAACAATCCTTCCCACGATTTTGAAGGATTAATGTCTAGCTTTNTAATGTTATCTCATCCGTTTCATCCCCTAGTTCTTGTCCGCAATACTATTCGGTCAATGCCACAAGCACATGTTTTAAGCAAACCCAAGTCCCTAAGGAAAACCAAGATACGCCACCCACTAACAACCTAGACGAGGAATTTAAGGAACTTCACCTTAAGCGTCCGGTTATCGATGTCTTGGCCCGAGCCCCTTACTATAATGCCCTCTTAGAGAAGTATGAGGAGAAACTTAAGTTAGGAAAGAATGGGACCGCCTTTGTTCAAAACAATTTACCCAAAAAGATGGACGACCCGGGTATATTTGTGTTACCTTGTAGGATAGGAGACTCCAAGACCTTTGATGCGCTAGCCGATTTAGGATCAAGTCTCAACTTAATCCCACTGTCTATTTATCAGAGTCTTAAGCTAGGAAGAATGGAGGATACAGAAGTACTAATAGGCCTAGCGGACGGGAGTATTGCTTATCCCGTTGGAGTAGTTAAAGACGTGTTAGTGAGTGTAGGGAAAATGACCTTGTCAGCCGATTTCCATGTCCTTGATATGAAAAGTGACCCTACGTGCCCTTTGTTAATAGGAAGAGGATTCTTAGCAACCGCTAGTGCATTGATAGATTGTAAAGTGTCTATGATAGCGGTAGGAGAGGGGGAAAATAGATCCGTGTATGATGTTAAGAAGCATGCCTACGACACCGGTGAGGAACCTATTCCTCCTTGGGTAGAATTGGATAGGAGACCCTCTAGATATGGACCTTGGGTAAACGGTGACTTCATAGGACCTCAAAGGCCATGCTATTTAGAAAAGGATTTTATAGACCGAACTCAATGGGTAGAACAACTATTGGCTAGGGACATTGAATTAGACCCGTTTGAGGATCCTCTTGTCTTTAGAAAGATGGTAGAATTCTTAGGAACCTTACCAATCAATCTAAGGATGAATAAGTGGAAAAGTAAGGAAGATAAGGAAAAATGGGATTGGAAGAAGCCACCCAAAGAGGGAGACGGGCAATGGCACATTAAGCTCACTCTCTATGATCCGGATGGGGAGAAATTCGAAAAAGCATATAAGACTAGACCCACCAATAGGAAGTTGAAAGAGAAGTT
>LBNU01000839.1:53935-67011 GCA_014162995.1 Artemisia annua | reverse complement strand
GTTTTTATTTCATTTTTTTCGATAGTAAGATTGAGTCTAGTTGTCCTTGGCTTGGCAACGCCACTTGTATATGTAACTAACGAGATGATTGACTAGCCACCAGTAAACTATCCCTTATCCAACCAAACCGTGTTTTTCCATATCCCTAAACCTCCCGTTATAACCCTTTTATAAAGCCCTCTTTGATAGTTATCCTAGGTGCTTACGCCTAAGTGGAGAAGGTTTCGATCCTCTCTCAAGCCTATGGTAATCTATTTACTATGTCAGGTAGTGAGTTATATTATCCATTTCCTTTACAATATATTTACATATTATCAACCGAGAGATGTGAGTATCCAAACACTACATGAGAGGTGCTAGTATATTTTCTCTGTGCTTATTTTGAGTAAAGTGGAACGACTAATTCTTGTAATTACTTTTATGTTCGCATTAAATGACCTCTAACTTGTATTTTAATTGGAATAAAAGCGCATTTGCTTGAGGACAAGCAAATCTCAAGTGTAAGGGTATTTGATGAGACGAAAAATGTTACATTTTTAGGGGTCAGTTTGAGTCTTAATTCGTATATTATTGGATCGGATTTCACCCATAGTCGTTTTTTTTCTCATTTTAGGTACTTTTGAGGAGAAAATCACAAAAGAAGCATTTTCGGGCGTTTTCGGAGTGAAAAAGTGCGGAAAACAACAAAATCTCAAAAGACCCTAAAGTGCACAGAAGGTGACGGCGTCACAAGCTTCAACGTGATGACGTCAGGAACAACTGAAGTGAAGAAATTGGAAGTTACTCATGACGGGCCAGAGAGTTTTTGGCCTAGTTTGGTGACGGCGTCAGGGAAGGCCGTCAGATCTGGAACAAGGCGGCGTGACGACGTCAAGAAGGCCATCACAAAACCCTAATCGTCGGCGTGACGGCGTCACACCTTGGGCTGACGCCGTCAGCCCGTATTTTCTATATATATAGGACGAATTTTATTGTTTTAAAAGAGGAACTTGGTGGAGAACTTAAGGGTTAAACCCTAGCTCGTGTATTACAGACCTTAGAGGGTACTTTTACCCCTCTAACTTGCATGTTTAATCTAAGATAAGTCTTCATTCAATCCATACAATATGTCTATGTGTTGTATGATTTATGTTTGTGCTTTTCTTTCCTTTAACATGCTAGGCTAAATTAACTTGTGTTTGCTTAGATCTAATGAAACCTAACTATTGATTATCATGTGATGTGTATGTTGTGATTGTGATTTGGATGAATGTTTCATCTACGTTAGACTTAAGAAAACTGGCTAACCTCCTATACGGTAACAAGCTTGAACGTCTTAGGAAACGTGAATCGTATGTGCGTTAATCGATTTTAAGGTAGTATTTCATGCGTAGGTTGCTATCGGTGAGCTTATGATAGGATACTTGACGTATCGTCATAGAGTGAGGTAGGAGCTTATAAAGTTAGGGAATTGAACGCACTCCCTACGACTTGTTAGGAATACACCCGTCATCCACGCAAACTCAACATACTAATTACATGGTAAAAGATAGTTAGGGAGTAATGAAATCTAAGTAAACACTACTTTCCCCACCATTGTTTTCTCAAAACTTTAATTTAATTGCATAAGTAGATACTTGGGTTAGTTGACGAGCAACTAATTCCCCCCACTCCTTCAAAACCGAGATTTTACTGCTTTCATAAAAATATAAAAATACAAAAATAATCATCCTCCCCCCTTAGACCTTAATTAGAGTAGTCTTTAACCTAACGAACACTATTCCCTGTGAGAGAACGATCAATCCCCCGGTACTTGCCACTACACTATACTACATCAGTCAGGTACACTGCCTGGTGGGGATTGTAAGCCTCTTGAGATCCCTTGAGAGGTAAAACAAAGTGCGTAAGCAATCCCACGCGCATCAGGTACAAAGGGTAAATTTTGAAAACATATAAGTTCAAGGGACATACATGTCATTTCTCAAAATATAGAAGTATAGGGACTAAATATGTGAAGTATAGATAGTTATAAACTTAAGTAATATAAGTATTATAAATATAGGGTAGATTTAGTAAATATGTTAAACTTGAAGGTTATAAAGTAAACTATTTTCATATATATAGCAAACCTATTTTTAAGTTAGAACATAACACAATACTAGGGAGCTTCATATGAGGAGTACTATGTGGATATTTCGTTTTGACGAGTTTACTAGGTTTACGATTTAAAGTCTCCCTGGCTCCTCAAACGATTATTGCATATACTTCTGAATTATGATGGCCCGAACGGTGTTATGTTATATCTAAACCCCAAATAATAATATAACTCAATAGTAAGGAACTTCGTGTGAGGAGTTATATACTTCTGAATTTATGATGGCCCGAACGGTATTATGTTGGCAGCATATTACAATAGTAGGGAGCCTCATATGAGGAGTTATACTTCTGGGTTACGATGGCCTGAAGGGTGTTATATTATATTTAAGAATCCTAAGATAAAATACTTAATAAAACTAAAACAAAACAACTAGAGCTTGACATACCTACACCACAATAATAGACCTCAAGATATGTGAGTAAGCAGCCGAGACCTCTAGTCACTCTAACATCATCCACATAGCCTAAAGCCCAGGTGAGTTTCGTAGCCTCACACTCTTTTTTTTAAAACGCTTTCTAAATGCTTTTCAAAGCCTGTGAGAGGGATACATGCTACTTGCTTTTTAAAACTGAATACAAGTCTTTTTCTTTGGTTGTTGCATGAGTGATACTATTTCTGCCACCATTACATAACTAAAATTCATGAGCCATAATCACTTGCGGGTTTTACGTAAGTGAACGCGGGTATAGTTGATAGATCTATTGGAGTTTGACAACTCCCATTGGTTTACCTCATCCGGGTAACCAATAAGTACTATACTTGAAACCTTAAAGGATTAACTTTGGCAAGTTATCCTACTTGTCCCCTCATGGTTGGGTCTGCAGCCCCCATGACCCGAACTGTCAGTGCGGTTTCATGAGCTTAGTGCAACATACCCACTCTTGATAATTGTGCATGCATCACAATTATCACACGCATACACTTTCCCAGATGGGTGTAACATCTAAACCTATGACACTCACTCAACACCTAGTGTTGACTTTTAAGCATGTGTTCTAGGTAACAAAGCTCTGTGGAAATTGAGGCATGGAGTGGTACAAAGCCTTGCAGGACTTTTCACTCAGTTATCATTCAAGTTTCAAAACAAACATAAATTTTGGGGACCTTCTCTTATAAAACTCTGATGATTTTATTAAATGATAACTCATTCTATAAAACGTCTCTTTTTTAGTCGTTTTCTATTACTGTAACTGTGATTCCATGAAGTAATACCCCAACTCTAAATCCGCTGCGAAACGTGAAAATGGAGGTGTTACAATAACTTTTAAGACTATTAAAGTTTTTATAGAATGTTGCATGATCCAAAGTTGAGGGGTTGAAAATGTAAGTTTTATATTAGTTATAAAATTTGTAAAGGTTTTAAGAGAAATGTAAATTTTGTTCAAGTTCAGGGACTGTAATGGTCACATTTTATATAGGTTTCAATTCATAAACTTTTAAGAATTTGTGTCAAGTAACCCGAATTTGAGGAACTAGAATTGCCAATTAGTGGAACTGGGCAAAAATGATAAAGAGATTGGCAATTCTGCCACTACCAGGGATCGAACACTAGACCTCTCGTTCAAAACCAAGCGACACAACCAACTGAGCTAGGGAAACATTATCACCTGATTAATTGGTTAAAAGAGGGGGATTTTAATAGTGCATATTTTCGTAATTGGGTTAAGCGAAAGGTTAGTGGAAGTAGAATTGATGTGGTAAAGGATGATTTTGGGAATTATTTTATGGTGATGATATTGCTGCCAAGTCTGTTGCTCATTTTGAAGATTTCTTTGTTGCTTCTGAAGAGTGTATTCCTATTGATGACCCTGAAAGCCTGTTTTCTAAAATACTTGATCCTGAAGTTGCTGTGGATATGATTAAGCATGTATCTGATGAAGAAACAAAGTTAGCTCTTGATGATATTGATGACAATAAAGCTGCAGGCCCTGAAGGCTACACATCTAAGTTTTTTAAAGCTGCATGGATGGTGGTTGGAAAGGAAACTTGTGATGCTGTCAAAGAATTCTTCTTAAGTGGCAAGCTATTGGGTGAGTTAAACTTTATTGTCATCTGTTTAATCCCTATCTAACTCTCCTAGTAAGATTGTAGACTACAGACCCATCTCTTGTTGTAATGTAGTCTATAAAATTATTAGTAAAGTTATTACAGACAGAATCAAGATGGTTTAAATGATTTGGTTGATAAAAATCAATCTGCTTTCATCCCTGGAAAGCATATAAGTGATAACATTTTACTCACTCAAGAATTTATGAGGGGTTATAGCATGAATGGTGGTGGAGCTTGGAGATGTGCTTTTAAAATTGACATACAAAAGGCTTATGACACTGTTAGTTGGCATTTTCTTGACTTCATTCTAGGAAAATTTGGTTTTCATCAAGTTCTCATTCACTGGATTATGGTGTGATTGACCACTGCTTCATTTTCTATATGCTTGAATGGAGATACTCATGGATTTTTCAAGGCTGGGAGAGGTTTAAGGCAGGGAGACCCCATTTCTCCTTATCTCTTTACCCTGGTGATGGAGGTTCTTAACTTAATGGTGAAAAGACAAGTTGTTGCTGAAAAGAAATTCAAATACCACTGGAAGTGCAGTGAGCTCAAGATTACAAGTCTTTGCTTTGCTGATTATCTTTTGATGCTCTGTAATGGTGATCTTATCTCTGCTTCAGTCTTGAGAAGAGGATTGGATGAATTTAGCATGTGTTCAGGCTTATATCCTAGCATGTCCATGAGTGAAGCTTTTTATGGAAATGTCCCTGATGATATTTTTGCTGGCATAAAGATGGTTATGCCTTTCAATGAAGGTGTCCTCCCAATCAGGTATCTTGGTGTTCCTTTACTTACTAATAAATTGACTCAAGATGACTGTAAAACTCTTATTGATGTTGTTCTTAAGAGGATTAGTGATTGGAGAAACAAGTTTCTCTCCTTTACAGTTAATTGTTTCTGTTCTTGGCTCTCTTCATGTGTATTGGGCATCCTTGTTTATGCTACCCATTGTAACCTGCAATAATATTGAAAAATTGTTAAAAAGTTTCTCTGGACTAGAGGTGATACTCTTAGTGGTATGGCTAGTATAGCTTGGAAAGACATTTGTAAGCCAAAAAGTCAGGGGGGGGCTTGGGTTGAAATCTTTGCACCAATGGAATGAATCCTTAATGGCCAAACATTTGTGGAGTATTGTTTCTAGGAGAGACTCACTTTGGGTAAATTGGATTAATGTTTATTGGTAGAAAGGTTGTAGTATTTGGGATGTTGAGTTGAACAGGGGAGGGATATCATGGAGTTGGAATAGTCTGCTTGGTCTAAAAGATAAAATTAGACAATTTATCTATGTTAAAATTGGAAATGGGAGGAATTTCAATGTTTAGTTTGATAAATGGCACCCTAATGGTCCTTTAAGTAATTTGATTAACCATGGAATGTTAGAACAGGCTGGTATGTGTGTAAAGGCTAGTGTTGCTGATCTTATTGATAGAAATGCTTGGTTATGGCCCATGGAATGGTATGATAGGTTTAATGAAGTATTAGATGTTCCTGTTCCCAATCTTATTGATGATGTTGATGAAAGAGCTATTTGGATGGATAGAAAGGGTAGGGAGAAAGCTTTTTCTGTTAAAGAAGTATGTAAAGCTACTAGGAGTATGGATCCTAAAGTGATATGGTACAAGAATGATTGGTTCTCCCAATGCATTCCAACACATGCGTTTATATTGTGGATGGCTATCAAGGGTAGGCTTAAGACTCTTGACAGAATATCTAGATGGTATAATATATAGAGTATGACATGCTTCCTATGTAATCAACAAACTGAATCCCATAGCCATCTGTTCTTTTCATGTTCATTCTCTAAAAGGTTATGGGAGCGGTTAAAGCCACATTCTAAGTTAGAGGGCATTTCTAATGATTGGGCCTGCATTATCTCTAGTATTGTGTTAAAACCTGCTACTAACACAATATGGAGTGTAATTCAAAGGCTGGTTCTTGGTGCTTGTGTTTATGTTGTATGGGCTGAAAGGAATAAGAGATCTTTTGACAAAATCTTCTCTGATGATGAATCTGTGTTCAAGAGTGTGGTGGGTATTTTTAGATTGAGGTTAATGGGGCTCAATTTGAAGTATACTTCTGATGTGGTGAATGCTGCTAGATTGTGGGACTTTCACTTGAATAGGAATGTGCACCATAGGTTTATTATAATGGAGCTTAACAGTTTGTTCAATGTTAATAATGATAATGAGGAGGATTAATTATGGTTGGTGTACCACTAGGTGTATGTTTGCTCATACCAGTGTTTGGGTTAATGAATTCAATGCAGGTACTGGATTGTGGTGTTGTAATAGAATTTTTGATATTGATGATGATGATGTAGGGTTTCAGTTTTGATGTACAAGTATGCAGGGTTCTGGTTATGCTCTGATATGGTTATTTTGAAGGTAAGTTGTTCTCTTTTTCCTTTCCTATGCTTTTTTACCTCATTGGTTTTACCTGGGTAAGGTTTTTTAAGGAGGCAATTACTATTGGTGAGCTTTGCGTTGGGGGACTTGTTGCTGAGAATCAAGAGCCTGCTTGCTGTCTTGGATGATGATATTGCTACTGGCTTTTGGATTGTTTAGTTCTTTGGTTATAGCTAGTTTTGTATTAGGATGGTTTTAGTCTTCTAGTAGGATCAGCATATTGTGATGTTTCAAAGTATATTGGTTGATCCCAATATATGTCTTGATGTATTCAGAAGTATGTTGGTTTTATTAGTTTTGGCTAGCCATTCCTCAAATGTTATCTTTAGCTAGTTATTTCTGTTTTTGTTATGAGCTTGGGGAATGTCCAAATGCCATTTGTTTAGCCTGTTGATGAAACTTAGGGATGTGATCCTAAGTTGTTTTGTATCAATAGGTGGTTTCTATGTTTTGTAAACTTTGCCTTTATGGCTCATTCCTTTATAATATTTACCATTTAGAGGAGATTCGTAGAGTTTAAAATTTACAAATTTTACGAAACTTTACAATTCTAGCAGAAAAACAAAACCTGGAAAATTTTGCAGAAAATAACATCTGACGCCGTCAGGGCCTGACAGAATTCTTTATATTTTGTTCCTGGAAAATTTCTAGAAAAACCTATGTTCTAATTTCTGGAATCCTGCAAAAACATTCATTGTGACTCGATACAAGCATTTGACTCAAACAAATACTAATATGTATGTTCATATCTTATTGCTATTGTTCATGTTCAATTCGTTATCAAAAACAGATATGGATTTCCCTTATACTTATCTTTTGCAAAATACCTTTATATGTAATTAAGACGAGGTTAAAAACAAAATAAAGCATTTTCACAATTTATATTTGATACATGAACCATAAGCAATAGGAATAAAAGATACATATGGAAACATATAAAAGCAAATAAACAAACAAACAAATAAAAGCTTGGGTTGCCTCCCAAGAAGCGCTTTTCTTTATTAACGAGTCTTGTAGCTAGAATCAAAGTCATACCCTATTACGTGACTCCATCATCAGTCACCTCCTCTAGGTCATCCTCGGTTTTGGTCTTATATTCTAGACCTAGTTGTAGACATTCCTTGTAGAATCCCAATATTTTTCTCATTACGTAGTCTACTCCCTTCTTCTTATCCTCATCACTCCTATAGTATACGTACTGCTTAAATTCTTTTTCTAGGTTTGACATGAGTCGAAACTGCTCTATCTTGTAGGGCATTTGGTAAGCAATTTCGTTGGTCTCGTCCTTAAACTTAACTAACCCTAATGATGGATCATAATTCATTCTAGAGACTTCAAAGAATGGTTTTCCTAACACAACATTTGATAAATTGATGTCGACCACGGGCAACCTTCTAACTCTTCCCACAAAATTACTTGTTCTTCCCGTCACGGGATCAATCCTAGGAGCTAATTTCTTTTTCATAATCCAATTGTAGAATGTCCTAGACAAGATATTTATGGGTGAATTAAGGTCAATGTAAGCTTTCCACACATGCAAATGCCCAACATTGCACGGTATGTTTATGTTGGTTGGGTCGCCAGCTCGAATGATCGGTAGATTCCTATATATTGACGGGTTAGGATCATCCAATAGATTTTGTGGTATGCAAGCTCATCCTTAGTGGGAAACTTGTTGAAGTACTCCTCTTCCTTTTCCGTCTCATTTTCGACATCTTTCTCAAAACTTCCTCCTATTTAAACCTTACCTTCATCATCAGCCTTGAAACTACCATCAAGTGGTTTAATAGTGACTACGTTGACAAAGTGTACGTGTTTAGATGATGAAGGATCCTTAACCTTATTCCCCCCACTAGGATTCCTTACACCTTTGGTAGATGGGGTCATTCCTTGGTTACTAAAGGCCATAATCAAATTATAAATTTTATTGTTCATCTCATTTTGTTGTTGGTTGAAATCGGCTTCAAACTTGGTTATGCGAGCTTCTTGAGATGCCATAAAATTAGACATCAATCCTTCGAAATTGTTGGTACTACCATAATTGTTGGAAGGATTATTGTTGAAAGTACGGTTCGAGGTTAAACCGTTTGGTTGAAAGCGACTTGGTGGATTGGAAGAATTATCTTGGGGCGTGTTTTGGTTTTGTTTCCACCTAAAGTTTGGTTGATTTTTCCAAGAGGGGTTGTAAGAATCACTGTAAGGGTTTGGCTCGGGTTTGAAAGTGTACCACTTTTCTCCTGCTCCATCGGTATGCGAGGATGCGTAGTCCGCAAAAGCTTGTTCGGGGAGTTCTATGCAATAACGAGTGTCGTGGGGACCACTAAATAGTTTGCATGAAGAAGTGATTTTGTTCACTTGGCTTGTAGGTTTAGGAGCTTCATAGGATTTCATAAGAAACTTGATTTGGTTTTCAAGTTCCATGATCCTACGGTTGAGAATGCTTGAATTATTTGAAGGCAAAGATATTTCCTTGACCGTTTTTATCAAATCACGGGGGTCATTCCAACACTCGTTGTCATAGAGATCAAGGTCTTCTATGATTCCCCATGATTNCTTGTAGGTTTAGGAGCTTCATAGGATTTCATAAGAAACTTGATTTGGTTTTCAAGTTCCATGATCCTACGGTTGAGAATGCTTGAATTATTTGAAGGCAAAGATATTTCCTTGACCGTTTTTATCAAATCACGGGGGTCATTCCAACACTCGTTGTCATAGAGATCAAGGTCTTCTATGATTCCCCATGATTCTTCCGCATTCTTGTCACGTAGCTTACCACCGGCTGCTTGGTCAATGGTTTTCTTTGTGGATTGATTGACATGATCATAGAAGATTTGGACTTGAAGCCAAAGATCAATGCCATGGTGAGGGACTTTTTGGAGTAAGTCCTTGAAACGAGTCCATGCTCCGTAAAGAGTTTCACCCTGAAGTTGTTGAAAGTTCAAGATGTCATTCCTTAATTAGGTAGTTCTCCCCAGTGGGAAAATTTGAGCAAGGAAACGAGAGGTGAGATCATCCCAAGAGGTAATGGATCCCGCGGGTAAACGCTCAAGCCATTGACTAGCTTGGTCACGTAGAGAGAATTGAAAGAGACGCATTTGTGTCGTCTCTCGAGTGGTAACATCAAGGTCTATGGAATTTAAGATTTTAAGGAAATCCTTGAGATGTTGATTTGGATCTTCGGTGTACCACTTTTCTCCTGCTCCATCGGTATGCGAGGATGCGTAGTCCGCAAAAGCTTGTTCGGGGAGTTCTATGCAATAACGAGTGTCGTGGGGACCACTACATAGTTTGCATGAAGAAGTGATTTTGTTCACTTGGCTTGTAGGTTTAGGAGCTTCATAGGATTTCATAAGAAACTTGATTTGGTTTTCAAGTTCCATGATCCTACGGTTGAGAATGCTTGAATTATTTGAAGGCAAAGATATTTCCTTGACCGTTTTTTTCAAATCACGGGGGTCATTCCAACACTCGTTGTCATAGAGAGCAAGGTCTTCTATGATTCCCCATGATTCTTCCGCATTCTTGTCACGTAGCTTACCACCGGCTGCTTGGTCAATGGTTTTCTTTGTGGATTGATTGACATGATCATAGAAGATTTGGACTTGAAGCCAAAGATCAATGCCATGGTGAGGGACTTTTTTGGAGTAAGTCCTTGAAACGAGTCCATGCTTCGTAAAGAGTTTCACCCTGAAGTTGTTGAAAGTTCAAGATGTCATTCCTTAATTAGGTAGTTCTCCCCAGTGGGAAAATTTGAGCAAGGAAGCGAGAGGTGAGATCATCCCAAGAGGTAATGGATCCCGCGGGTAAACGCTCAAGCCATTGACTAGCTTGGTCACGTAGAGAGAATTGAAAGAGACGCAATTGTGTCGTCTCTCGAGTGGTAACATCAAGGTCTATGGAATCTACGATTTTAAGGAAATCCTTGAGATGTTGATTTGGATCTTCGGAATGAGTCCATGGAATGCACATCCGCTTTGCACCAACCGGATTGTGTCGGATCGCAAGGGAGACACATTGGCTCCTTGGGTGAGCTCAATGTTGTTTCGGTAGCCTTGGTGGCTAGGTCGAGAGTATTCTCCTAAAGTGCGTGCTCTAGGTGGTTGGTTTGGTTGTGGTGGGTTTTGTTGCGATGGGTTGGCGGGGTCAAAGATATTACCACCTTCCATAATGGCGGATGGTAATGGTTACGAACAAAGGAACAAAGAAAAAGATAGACTAAAGAAAACCTAATAAAAAGAAAATAAAAATCTCACCAGATAGGAATCTAATGAGTAGACCTAATAAAAATAAAATTCAACCTAAACAATAACTATTCCCCGGTGCAGCGGCGCCAAAAACTTGATGGGTGGTTTTGCAACCTTGCAAAAGGTTTTACCACTCAAGTGTAACACCCCCAATAATTTGTTTAACAACGGAAGACTTAATTGGGTGTTACGTAGAGGATCACAGTCTTAATATAGAAAACGACTCAAAGAGACGTTTTTAAGTTCATATTATTGAATTCAAATGCAAGGATGTTCAATAATTATTACATCACATTGATGTTTTGAAAGTGACTGTTTATTAATGTTACACCACCGACACAAGGTCAAATGCCCACTCCATGTCTCCTGAGCTTGCTTCAATTACCTGAGATACATGCTAAAAGTCAACAAAATTGTTGAGTGAATCTATAGCGTTTATATTTAAAAGCAGATGAACACACTCAAGTATGTCACGTGTAGATAGTAGTTTGTTCTGTATGCTTATTGCCATAAGTCTCATGAACACAACGTTAACAAGTATGTGAGCCGTGTAATGGCATCAACAGAGTATAAGTTGCCTTTGGGTGAGGAGTTTGCCAGTTCTCCTAGTGTATCAAATAATAGTGCATTTGTCTACCAAGTGCGGGCTAGAACAAATGGGTCTGTCAAATACCAATAGATCTATTCACAGTTATTCGCGTTCACTCGCAAATGGGTCTGACAATGGTGGATAAATATACTTGATCGAAACTGTGTTCATATAGTGTAGCATGTATCCCATCCACATAGTTTGTAAAACATGTAAAAAGTGTGGGACTATAGACTCTCCTCAGATGAGTGGTGTGCATAGGCAAATAAGTATGTCAAGTGCAACTGGTAAATTGCTCCAACACGCAACCTGGATAATATGAGAAACCTCAGTTTCTTGTGGTAAAGTTGGTTTGTAGTTGTGTGTAATGCTTAAATTTCCCAAGCATTATTGTATTTAATATCATCTTTTCTTTATGTGCGTTGATGATAAGTCGTGCCAGACTTATAGCATTGTGTTACCCTCGCAGGGTAAAGTGTTTCAGTGGAATGAGTATTTATTATGTTCCATGATCTTGGTGAAAGTTTTACTCCATAACTCTTGGAGTTTCCAAAGGTTATACTTTAAACCTTAATAGTGAAACGTTACGGTTTCAGTCCTTGAGCTTTGTGAGAGCGACATATCAGTATAATGTGTGAAAGGTGATCTTTTGTTATTTAGTTAATTCTCAAATATTCAGTAGGGTTCAAGGTGTATATATGTAAAATATATATTTACAGAATTTGTGGGTAAATAATATATTTGGATAAATATATTATTTATAATTTACGAAGATGTGCTTGTCATAGAAAATATGTGTTAGATAAATTTATTTAGCGAGAAATTGTAAAAATAATATAAGTTTTGAACTTATAAAAGTTTTTAGAAGTGTGTCGAGTGGTGTAAAGTTGAGGGGTTGAAAGTGATGTTACCGATATGAGTTACAAAACTTATATAACTTTTAATAAAGAGTTGAGTTATTTAAAAAACCAAACATTCCTCACATACCAAGGGATTCATCCCCACCATCCATTTAAAAAAAAATCAATGGTTCAGATTAAAAGCATTTAATATTTCACCCATTTTTTATAATTTAATTATCTCTTAAACCGTTAATCGTTAAGCGAAAATAATTATACCATCGCGATGAGCATTTAATTATCTTTCTATAGATATGCATTGTGATATACTTTCGACAAAAAAATTTTTGTCGTTTTTTTTACGTTTTTTTTCGTGGCCGAAAAATATCATATGTGATATATCATATATGATATTACATATCATATATGATATATCATATATGATATTACATATCAATGATATTGCATATCATATATGATATGTAATATCATATATGATATATCATATGTGATTTTTTCGGCCACGAAAAAAAAGTGAAAAAAATGAAAAAAATTTTTTTGTCGGAAGTATATCACAATGCATATCTATAGAAAGATAATTAAATGCTCGTCGTAATGGTATATTTTTTTTCGCTTAACGATTAACGGTTTGAAAGATATTAATATTTGAAAAAAGAGGATGAAAGTGAGTTTTTTAAATTATTGAGATTAATCTCATCAATTAGATTTTAAATAAAGATGGAGGGAAGATGAATGGTGGAGATTAGTCCCTTGGTATGTAAAAAATATTTGGTCCTCAAATGATCTTAT
>LBNU01000839.1:6221-29827 GCA_014162995.1 Artemisia annua | reverse complement strand
AGCTTATGATATTTGTTGTTTTGATAAGCCCACCTGGCTAGCTAAATGTCCATTTGCTTAATTTTCATCTTTGAGCTTATTTGGTTGCTTATTTTAGGCCTCCAAGATGTTTACAACCGAGTATGTACACTGACTCATCAGTGTACATAAGCAAGTTTCAAAAGCTCATATTTAGCTTATCTGTGGGTCCCATGGTGAGCTTTTTGGTTCTTTGAGAAGCCCTTAAGTTCAATTTGTTGGATCCAGGCCTCATTTCCATTTTGAAGCTTATTTGATAAGCTGAAAACAAGCCTGGAGTTGGACTGCAGGCCTGTTTGGTTTTAGTTGTATTTGGATTTGCTTATTGCTTATTTGTGGCTTACTTAGTGTTGTTTTTCTTGTTAGCTCAGCTTATTTTGGTCACTCTCAATTACTACTATCTTATTCTAGCTTTTGAGTTAACTATGTAGCTTATTTGATAGCTTGTTAGCTTTAAAAAATCCAAGTTAAGTTTTTTTTTTTAAGTTCAACTATTGGAGTCATAAGCTCCAAATCTGCTTATTTTTAAGTTTCAAAAATGTTGTTTTTGTAAAAGTTGTTTATTTTTGTAGTTAAAATAGTTTGGTAAAAATAAAAAACAGAAAAGAAAAATAAAAGAGAAAAGTGCCAGTGGTTGGGGTCGAACCTGTGACCTCCTGGTAGCCAAGTACAAAACCAAACCACACTTGAGCACCATCTGCCCTAGTGATGTCTTAGTGTTTTACTTTCCTATACTTATTTTTATACTACTCCTAGTCCATTTAAGCTTATTTTGCTTATTAGCTGATTTTTCAGCTTATTAATAATATTTTTGGCACTTTTTTATTTTTCTTAGCTTAATATTACTATAAAGTATTTGTATAAAAAATTTCAGATTTATTTAAATTAGTTTAGTATTTATAATAATTAAATCTAGTTTATTTATTAATTACACATACGATTCACAGCCACATCAGTTTTACTGTTGTGAGTATTGTGGATGTCCACACTTCAGCTCAGATTGTCAAACAAGAAATCCATTTCCTTGTAACAATTATGACTATCCGTATCATGACTAACCTCCACAGTACCAAATGAATCAAGCAATTCTTCCCGAAATCCAAACCGGGTTGGAAATACTTGATGAGCTTAAAGGTTTAGTTAAAGACCTTGCCCAAAGAAACACTCATCAAGAATCTATGGAATAATTGCTAGCTGAAGAGCAGGCTGCTAGAATAAATTCCCAAGATGCTTTTGAAATATCTATTAGGGAATCAATCGCAAAAGAAAAAGCAGCCAAATCTAGCTCTCAATTTCGTTTCATTCCTGATGACAGTGATGATGAAGATACACTTGATATTCTACAATTCTATAAAGATTCATCATTTGATACTCCAGCAGTTGAGATTCCATCTCAATCAACTGCTATCACACCCAAAGTTCACACTCACTCTCTAAACATGGGGGATGAGCATCTTAGCACTGTTCCTAAAAAGGAATCAGACGAATTCATAAAGTCTAGTGTTGAGAACCTTGTCCCAATCCCAGGGGAGTCACAGGGAACTTTTGATCATATGTGTGATTTACCTTCCCCTCTTGAGTGTTCAAATGATCATTTTGAAACTTTCTCTGATTGTAGCGAAGATTGTGCATCTTATGGAGACATCGAGTATGTTGAGGCATCAATTCCACATTCTGATGCTGATCATCTTCTTGAGGAGGTCGCCGATGAACTCACTCACATCAATCCACTTCCAACGGGAAGTGACAATGATCTCTTTGACTTTGAAGCCGATCTAGGAGAAATTGAAAGTCTCTTATATCATGATCCGTCACTCACTTCTTATCCCAACAGTCCAAGAGAGAATGTTATTCACCTTGTTCCCGAAACATTTAATGCGACTTTCACCAACCCTCTATTTGAATTTGAATCTGAATTCACTGTGATTTCTAGCAATCCAATCTTTGATGAGGAGAGTGATGAGTCCATAATGGAACAAGAATTCACAGATTTACATCATGTGAATGATTCTCTTCATGAGGAGTTCTCCGGTGAACTCACTCATATCATGACTCCTCCGGAGTATGATAGCCCGGGGGGAGATGTCCTAAATCATGAGAATTTGCAAATTCCCACCCTCCCACCTGGGATGTTTTCAAAACCAAAGAGCTTAACCTTTGAAATCCAAACGAGTGCAACTGCACTTGATCCTGAGGAAGAAATTCTTATCATGATTCTTATCATGACATTCTTCCTTTTCTTCACCTACTCGGTGACCTCCTCTCTTCTTCACTCATTCGGGAGTGAAGACACTATCTTTGATCCCGGCATTTCTATATATCATTTTTTGTGCCAGGTATACATATCTCATCGGTGTGGAACTTTCACGCACATCAATCTTTGTCCAAACAAATTAAATGAAAGTCCGATGGAGATTATCTCATCCACTTGCTTCCCCAAGAACCATTGAATTCGGGGTCGAGTCAAGCTAGCGACTCGGTAACAAAAACAGTAGCATGCATATGGGTTTTCACCCTAAGTGTAGGGGTGTTTCCCCTGCTGTTGTTGGTATGTATATGAAAAAAAAATCATTTTAAAAGAAGTGATAGCTTCTATTTAAGAAGCTTTAGCTATTTAGCTTATTTTTCACCTTTGGTTTCCACACTTAGCTAATAATTTTATCTTTTTACGTTCAAAGATTCGGCATAATAGCCGGGACTTTGAATATTGAGGACAATATTCAATTCTAAGTGTGGGGGGAATTCTGGCGAATTTGATCATATTTTTACCTTCTAGTGCCCTAATTCCCCCATTTTGGCCAAAATTTTAAAATTTTTTCACTTAGTGGAAGTGCTTTGCACTTACAAAATAAATGGTTATCAGTCCACCATGTCTAACCCACATAAGGACTGGCTAATCCATGAGTAAACGGCTCTTGGTAAAGATATATCAAATCCGTTTAAGGCTGACAATTTGCCCAAAATTGTATGGTATTCGACTCACCATATCTTTGATAGTGAAGAGTTGGCTAGCCCACAAGGTTATGGCTTGTGGTAAAGGCAGTGGAAAACCATAACTGGTAATTAACTCACCAAGATGATGACTGAATTCCATCAAAGAGTTGGCTAGTCCAGAAGCAAACGGCTTCTGGTAAAGACAAATCAAATCCGTTTACAGCTTATGGTTTGCTCAAAATCATATGGTTATCAGTGTACCATAGTTCTTACTTGAACTGAAACATTTGGCTACTCCAGAAGTAATGGCTTTTGGTAAAGAGATTAAAATCCATCAAGTTTTCATAAAAGATTGCTAGGGACTAGCAATAGTTTAGTGTCGGGGATTGATGAGTGCTCAAACACTCATCATTTTTGGTCAAATCTGAGCTGCAAAACATTTAGAAACACTCAAAAATGCATCAAAATACTGAAAATATCTCAGGGTTGTGTTTTATATGTTTTAGATGCAAAATGTTTAAAAACAAATGAAAAACGATCAAAGTTTGCATAATTGGCAGTTTCAGTCCCCCAACTTCCAAAGATTGTCAGAAATGGTCCCTGAATAAAATATTTTGAAGAAAAGTCAACAATAGTACCCCAGGAATCATGATATGACAAATTTTACCCTTGGAGTTCAAATTTGCAAAAATGGCAAAACTAGTCCCTCAACTTTGAAAAATGACAATTTTGGTCCCTGGGGTTTTCAATTGGAAAAAAATGCAATTATGGTCCTGGATTATTGGTATGTGGCAAGAATAACCCTTGGTTTAGTTTTGGAAAGTTAGCAAATTCACCCCTCGAATTTTCAGCTTTTACATGTTTAGTGCTTGGGCTTTATTACTTATAAACACCAATGGGCCCTTTGTTTTATCACAACCCAACACAACACCCTTTAATAAAACCCCTTCACCCAAGCCCATTCCCCTTCACCTTCACCCTGTCCCAACATTAACCAACCTAACACCCCCCGTTTTATATAACCTCAGTCAAACACCCCGTTTGACCCTTCCCTCCCAACACTCCCCCTCAAAACCAGGGTCCTCTTGTCCACCCCACATGGCCTCCACCTTCACCTAGCACCTCCACCCACCTTTCCTGTCCCCTACACATCACCCAAGCAATAAATACTCCCACCTGCAACACCAAACCAGTCCCAATTGTCTATATAAGTTTTTCCTGCCAAAACCCTTTTCAATGGTGGAGATCAGTTGCAACCAATCCAAGGGCTGGAAATTGGTGGGAATGACAGAGAAAACCCCATGGGTCTATAAAAGTGAAGGAAATAAGGAGAAGAAGGGGGTGAGTAGTTAGTAGTAGCTAGTAGTAGTTTAGGTTTAACTTAACAATGTCGAATTTAATGTAAACTTAGTTTTCTTTTGTAATTTTCATTTCCAGTTGAACTCTAAGCTAAACTAAAGTGTATTTTTAAAGTTTCTCAGTGGTAATTTTAAGTTCTTAGTTTGAATGTAATTTTGCCAGTTTTTAGTAAATTTCTCAATTTGGCTTTAATCTTGTTAAATGTTGTCTATTACTGTTATGTAAGCTCATTTTAGTCCATTATTAAGTTTCTATAAGCTTCAAAAGCAATTTAAACAAATCTCATTTAAAATCTCAAAATACCAAAGTAGTTGAAAAATAAAAAGGCAAGAAGGAAGAAGAAGAAAAAAAGCTTTGGAATCTGGTTTAGTGTCTCAGGGGAGACAATAGGATGTGTTCTTGGTCCCTAGTTCATTGGTTCTAAGCTTGGTTCAAATTGTAAGCTCAATTCTTACTTTTGGTCATTTATTGTAAAAGTGCTTTTTAACTTATTTTCTCTGTGTTGGTATGCTTATTTGTTGTACTTTAGTCATTATCTTGCTTAATATAGTGTACTTGTTCAGTAGGATTCATGTTTACTCACTATTGTTTCTTAACTGTTAAAAATACTTATTAGTGATTTATGGTTGAATGTTGTTGTTGAGTGTGTTTTAGTGCTTTAATAATCTTAAGTTATGATAATATAATCTCCTGAATCAGTTTTATGGTCATAATCAATCACATGCTTTGAAAAACTCAAATTAGTCATCTTAAAGGAGTGTTTGGTTCTAGTGTAATTTCTGTGTTCCAGTGTGTTATTGTTGTTACTTTTGGTTAAAACATGTCACCCTAGGTCATATTAGTTTAGTGTAGTCATAAAATCATAGGTCTTTTATATTAAAAGTCAAACTCTTACCTTGATCCTTTCCTGCATACTCAGGAAGGATTTTTAAGATTCATAATTCATCAAATAGGTTCTATAGGAGTTAGGATAACTTATTTTGGTTATATTTTAGCTTATTACAACTTTTTCAATAAGTAGGAGTCAATGAAAGTTCACCAAAGTCAACTCTTTAGTGTAATAATAAAGTCAAATTTTCAAAAAAATAAATTTTTGAATAAACTTGAGAATTTTGTGTAGGGTTTAATATTTAGTTTTAGGACTTATGCTTTTTAGGTATTAATATTTTGTTGCTCATCTTTACTATAATATTTTTATTTAATTTTTATTTAGCTTATTAACTGCTTATTTTGTCTTTTCTTTTAGCCCATTTTCTGAAAACCTCCCCTGTGACAGGGGTGCTGAGGTTTCATACCTGTTTTCATTAGCTCCTTAGTTGTTCATTAGAGTAGTTTAGCTTATGATATTTGTTGTTTTGATAAGCCCACCTGGCTAGCTAAATGTCCATTTGATTAAATTTCACTTTGAGCTTATTTTAGGCCTCCAAGATGTTTACAACTGAGTATGTACACTGACTCATCAATGTACATAAGCAGTTTCAAAAGCTAATATTTAGCTTATCTGTGGGTCCCATGGTGAGCTTTTTGGTTCTTTGAGAAGCCCTTAAGTTCAATTTGTTGGATCCAAGCCTCATTTCCATTTTGAAGCTTATTTGATAAGCTGAAAACAAGCCTGCAGTTGGACTGCAGGCCTGTTTGGTTTTAGTTGTATTTGGATTTGCTTATTGCTTATTTGTGGCTTACTCAGTGTTGTTTTTCTTGTTAGCTCAGCTTATTTTGATCACTCTCAATTACTTCTATCTTATTCTAGCTTTTGAGTTAACTATGTAGCTTATTTCATAGCTTGTTAGCTTTAAAAAATCCAAGTTAAGTTTTTTTTTAAGTTCAACTGTTGGAGTCATAAGCTCCAAATCTGCTTATTTTTAAGTTTCAAAAATGTTGTTTTTGTAAAAGTTGTTTATTTTTGTTGTTAAAATAGTTTGGTAAAAAGAAAAAGCAGAAAAGAAAAATAAAAGAGAAAAGTGCCAGTGGTTGGGGTCGAACCTGTGACCTCCTGGTAGCCAAGTACAAAACCAAACCACACTTGAGCACCATCTGCCCTAGTGATGTCTTAGTGTTTTACTTTCCTATACTTATTTTTATACTACTCCTAGTCCATTTAAGCTTATTTTGCTTATTAGCTGATTTTTCAGCTTATTAATAATAATTTTAGCACTTTTTTTTTATGTTTCTTAGCTTAATATTACTATAAAGTATTTATATAAAAATTTTCAGATTTATTTAAATTAGTTTAGTATTTATAATAATTAAATCTAGTTTATTTAGTAATTAATTAATAATAATTAATTAAATAGTCTAATAAATATTTTTCTTTTTTATAAAATTTTCTTTTATCATTTGGATTCCAAAAATATAATTTCACATCCGTGGGACTTATATTGGATAGAATTCACTTTTTATTTCGTTCAGTTACGTAGTTTTTAATTTAAACATATACGTTTTAGGTTTTTAAACGTTATAAGTAATTTGATTTCAAGTAATTGTTCTAATAGCTTGTTTAAGCTATTTTCTTTTACATTTCCTTAGTTTAAATTATTCAAACCTTTTTTCGTTCAATATCACCCGATCACAAGTCGTTTTTGATACCATTCACACCTCGTCGGGACATAACGACCCGGGGATATTCTATACTCCTTGGTTTGGTGAATTGGCCTAAACTGTTTGACTTTAGTTGACCAAATCCTTGGTCAATATTGTCTGACTGTTCAAAGCCAATCATCGGCTGACGAAGAGTTGGAGTTGTCAGTTGGTATTGTTGGAGTTACCAAAAGTGTAGAGGTGACAGGTGGGATCACTGACGAAGCAGTGTCTTCAACCTCAAGTTTGGAAGAGGAAGTAGTGTGGTGTGAATGGGTAGACATCGTACTGTAATAACCCCAATTAATAGTAATATAAGTTGCTAATTTATCATTTAGCATATAATTCACAATGAGGTAGTCCAAACATGTAGTATGTGCAACATTTCTACTCAAATGTTGTAGTTAACTAGGCATGGAGGGCTCAAGGTGGTGTGGTGTAACCGGTCCGTTTGAAAAGTGTAGTTATAGTCCGGTGTTTGAAAATACACTTGGTTCTCTATAACCAGGGCTCTGATGCCAATCTGTAACACCCCCAAAAATTTGTTTAACAGCGGAAGACTTAATTGGGTGTTACGTAGAGGATCACAGTCATAATTATAGAAAATGACTCAAAGAGACGTTTTTAAGTTCATATTATTGAATTCGAATGCAAGGATGTTCAATAATTATTACATCACATTGATGTTTTGAAAGTGACTGTTTATTAATGTTACACAACCGACACAAGGTCAAATGCCCACTTCATGTCTCCTGAGCTTGCTTCAATTACTTGAGATACATGCTAAAAGTCAACAAAATTGTTGAGTGAATCTATAGCGTTTATATTTAAAAGCAGATGAACATACTCAAGTATTTCACGTGTAGATAGTAGTTTGTTCCATATGCTTATTGTCATAAGTCTCATGAACACAACGTTAACAAGTATGTAAGCCGTGTAATGGCATCAACACAGTATAAGTTGCCCTTGGGTTAGGAGTTTGCCAGTTCTCCTAGTGTATCAAATAATAGTGCATTTGTCTACCAAGTGCAGGCTAGAACAAATGGGTCTGTCAAGCACCAATAGATCTATTCACAGTTATTTGTGTTCACTCGCAAGTGACTAAGGTTCATGTTAGAAGGGACTTTCAAGTTGGCGGGGTGTCTTATGCAATATTTAGTTAGCATAAAATGGTGGATAAATATACTTGATCGAAACTGTGTTCATATAGTGTAGCATGTATCCCACCCACATAGTTTGTAAAACATGTAAAAAGTGTGGGACTGTAGACTCACCTCAGATGAGTGGTGTTCATAGGCAAATAAGTATGTCAAGTGCAACTGGTGAATGGCTCCAACACGCAACCTGGATAATATGAGAAACCTCAGTTTCTTGTGGTAAAGTTGGTTTGTAGTTGTGTGTAATGCTTAAAGTTCCCAAGCATTATTTTATTTAATATCATCTTTTCTTTATGTGCGTTGATGATAAGTCATGCCAGACTTATAGAATTGTGTTACCCTCGCAGGGTAAAGGGTTTCAGTGGAATGAGTGATTATTATGTTCCATGATCTTGGTGAAAGTTTTACTCCATAACTCTTGGAGTTTCCAAAGGTTATACTTTAAACCTTAATAGTGAAACGTTACGGTTTCAATACTTGAGCTTTGTGAGAGTGACATATCAGTATAATGTGTGAAAGGTGATCTTTTGTTATTTAGTTAATTCTCAAATATTCAGCAGGGTTCAAGGTGTATATATGTAAAATATATATTTATAGAATTTGTGGGTAAATATTATATATTTGGATAAATATATTATTTATAATTTACGAGGATGTGCCTGTCATAGAAAATATGTGTTAGATAAATTTATTTAGCGAGAAATGGTAAAAATAATATAAGTTTTGAACTTATAAAAGTTTTTAGAAGTGTGTCGAGTGGTGTAAAGTTGAGGGGTTGAAAGTGATGTTACCAATATGAGTTACAAAACTTATATAACTTTTAATAAAAGGTGACTAGTTGTTCAAAGTGGAGGGACTGAGGTTGTAAAAATAGAATTTTAGCAATAATAGGCAAACTGCCATAACCACGTCTCGAACTTGGGTTGTTTGTGTGATGGCTGAGCATGGTTAGCATTGAGCCATGAGCTTTTTGGTGTAATCTTTTACTAATCCCATTATATATAAGGACTTCGAACTGTTATATATATATATACTAGCTAACGTTCTATTTAGTGAAACTATAATTCGTTGTATCACGTATTGTACGTATATTGTGTCTATATATGCAGATAGTTGAGAGTTTGGTTCAAGTGCTTTCTAAAATGTGTGATATAACATGTTTATATATTGTCGTATGATAATATCAAGTGTATTAACCCAAGATAGGAAGTAACATGGTTTGTCAGTGAGTGTCTTGGCAAGTGGGTTAAAGTAATAGAGAGTATTATTGTGGCAAAAGAAGTCAAGTGGTCTTCTTTAATTATGTGACAGAAGTATCAAGGAGGCTGAGTGAGTTTGTAAGTCTCCAAAGGGTCCAAGCAATTTATTAACGTGACCGAAATATATAGTGGTGCTCGGTTTTGGGTTGGAAATCCTCAAAGGGTCAATGCAACTTAATACGTGACCAAATGTGACCAAATTAAATAGTAATGAGTCGAGTTCATTGTTGTGAGACCTTCTTAAGCTTTGTCATTAGTTTACTGTTTGTTGTACGTATTAGGTTGAGATAGAAGTTGATCTCGACTCTTTTGAGTGCAAAGATTGAGATAGCATGTTTTATTCCATGTGTTGTTTGTAAGAATCGCGAATACGAAGGCCAAAGTAAACGTGTGTTTGCATGTTATCGTATAACATATATGGTATAGTTTTGGGCTCAAATTAGTGGGCTTATAAATAATAGCCCAAGAGTAGTTTTAGTATTTGATCTGTGTAGTAGTATTGGGCTAGTGAGTTTGGTATTGGGTCGTATAGGCCCAATAAGAGTTGTGTAGTTAATTCCGGTCATGTGGGGCCTACTTGTAAACAATGTGGGTCCTGTCATGAATATTATATTATATTTTGATATTGTGGGGCCCACAGGGATGTGGGTCCCATAAATGTGTATTATAACTCGTATTCGTTTTGTAGGGTCCACTGAGGTGAAACCTCATATGTGGGTATTATGGGTTCCACTGAGATGCCAACCTCATATGTGGGAGTTGAGTGCAAAGAGTTGCACTTGTGATCAAAACTGATCCATAGTTACGTTGTGCCTTGTCCAGGTCATTGTGGGTTGCGTGTGAGCGCATACATCGTAGTTGTGAATCACATAGCACGTAATGATTCAGAGTTGCATAGTGTAAACAAAAAGTTTAAATTTTAGCCCAAAAATGGGTGCATGAACAGTAACATACAATTACTTCATGATTAATGTTTGTTAATAATTGAGGTTTTTCTCAGGATATTACAGTACCTACCCGTCATTCAAATTTCATCCCGGAATTGAAGTTGTTGGTGGTTGTGTGTGTTCTATGAGAACAAGTGTTAGGTATTTGGCGCGGATTTGGTCCTCGCGCTCCCAAGTATATTCGGGTTCTTGCGTAAAATTTCATCAAATTTTCACGGTAGGGATAAGGTTTTGTTCTAACCATTTCACTTCACGGTCCGTAATCTCTATGGGTTCTTCCGTTAAGGCAAGTTTTTCATCAAGCTGAATTTCTTTTAGCGGTATTACTAGTGTTTCGTCAGAAAGACACCACTTAAGGTTCGAAACGTAAAATACGTCTTATACACGGCTGAGTTCTTCCGGTAATTCAAGTTTATAAGCCACAGGACCAATCCTTTCTAGGATCTCGAATGGTCCAATGTATTGGGGGTTTAGTTTTCCGCGCTTTCCAAAGCATACTGTTCCCTTCCAGGGAGATGTTTTCAACTTTACTCCATCTCCTACCGGGAGTTCCATCGGTTTTAGCCTCACGTCAGTATAACTCTTCTGCCTATCTCTGGCAGTTTGCAACCGTTGTCTGATCTTAACGATCTTTTTAGTTGTTTCAAGAATCAGGCCTCTTACCTCGACTCAACAAATAGGAGGTTTGCACTTTCGATCATATAGTGCTTCAAACGGGGTTGCTTTAAGGATTTGTGGTGGGTGTGGCGAACAAATCGACATTCTTCACGATTGGATTTAGAGGAGTTTAATACGCTCCTTTCTTCTTAAAGCATTCGTTATACGTTTGCCTTGCCTGGATGGTTGCAAATCTCGCAATCATATTCACTAAACAGCTTTAATCACTTAAGTTGTTTCAAGTTCAATTCCTCCTGATCAAGTGTGTGTTGAGGGCTTTGGTTATCGGTGAAAACCGTGCACTTGGTGACATATATGTAATGCCTCCATATCTTAATAGCAATTACTATTTCCCTTGATTTCAGATCATGAGTCACAATACACTATGAACCCTTTGCTACCTTCTAGTAGTGATAAGATAGGTGTTTCACAGAGTTTCTCTTGCAGGAGTTGGAAAGTTGACTCCTGTTTCTCTTTCTACGCATACTTCTTGTATGAGCGGTGGGTGTAAACGCACAAGTTCTTATAAGGTGTCAACCCCAAATCAACGTACGTATGCACATATGTCAACGTGTGTCGTGACGCATTTATAATTATGTTGGCCACCATAATTATAATTGCCTCCTTTCACACGTGTACATATTACCAAACACACATAGCTCGGCGATTGATGTTTCTTAGGTGGATAGTCACACTATCATCCGTTCCTAAGCGATGGAGGAGTGAGTGGTGTGCATGAAGAATTTCTATTCTCATGGATAGTCACAACCTCTTGTTTTCTAAAAATCTGTGTGGGTAACCTATCCCTCATTCAAAGGAGTTTGCTAGTGACAGATTTTTAACAGTGGGGGTTTTCGATGAGAATTTGGTGAATGTAGAGACAGTTGCTGAACGTCAGCTTTTGTAGATGATTAATCAGTTTATTTGTGCTAAGATTCACAATTAACTGCTCCCAACATAACATGACTCCTCCTGAATTAAACATAGTTAGCTAGGCTATGTATAATTTAGGAACGATGATGTAATACTCGGTTTGGTCGTTATAACCCTTAGTGTGTTAAAAAGATTCAACCCATGCCGTTCACAAAAATGGTGATTTAAATAAGTGAGGAAGAAGATATCACAAACTTAGTACAATATAGTACTGTGTTCTTCAAAGTTTTAGATGGTATTCAGCGTGTTGTCTTTGTAAAATGACCTCCTATACAATTCTTGCAAAGCGATAAGAAAATCGGTCAACATTACGGTAGTAATTCGGTGGGTAGTATAGCCAGGTCCCATTCTCCGGGGTAGCTGTGAAATAGTTTGAGATACCACTTGTATGAGGAGTTCTAGAATACGTAGGTGAACCTTACAGAGAGATAATAGTCTACAATCTGTCCAGAATAGTTTGGTCAAATCCTTAAATAGCGATATATTGTTGCGAAGCGGTGGTGGGTGGAGTAGGGAATGTAATAAACTAAGGTTGTGACTATCGTGGGGATAGTACAAGATGAAGATTACATTAGATATAGAGGTATTTGTCGTGCCCTTATCGGGATGTTGGCTGGTGTGGTATAGCTTGCATTGGTTGCATAGTGGTTGGTTCTCAACTTAACTCTGTCCCTTGTTGGTGTAACAACATATATCTCATCGACGTTTCTGTCGTCTGCTCTGTTGTTGATGTTAATTTAGGTGTGGGGCTAGTTTTCATTATTATAACTTCCCTGATGGTTTCCCATTTCCTTTTGTTGTTATTGTGGTGGTGGTTGCCGTTGTTGATACTTCGAGCAACTCTTGGCTCGCAACAGCTGACCCATCCCATAATGTGTCATACGAATGACTTCGTGCATCGAAGTTGGTTTGGATGAGGTGACATTCTATCAATTTTTTTGGGGAAAGTCTCTGGATGTACCTCACAGGTTTCTTGTATTCGCATTCGGTCATCGAGGGGCATACCATGCCAACTCATAGAAGCGAGTGGTGTACCTGAGGACATTATCACTTTCCATTGCTAAATCCTAGAATTCTTGTTCCATTTTCGCAATTCAGGTGTCGAACAGTATTCTATAATCATCAACCTTCGCAGTTTACCCCAAAAGATTAAGTGAGCAGCGTTAACTCCTACTTCTTGGACATAGGTGTGCCATCACTCCATGGCACAACCCTGAAATGTGCTGGTGGCAACCTTACTTCTATCGTTCTTTAGGAAATTCTCAACTTGAAATATGTGCCCTACTCCTTCGATTCCTTTACACAGTCTTATTGCGTCTTCATTTCTGTTAAAAGTCTGAGGATTTCAATCCATAAATTTCTTGCGGGTAAGATTATGAATTTCAGGTGCAGCATTTTCCTCTTCTTCGCCTTCAGCTGATTCAATTCCTTCTGGAGCATTGATTACCTTTATCTCTTATTTGGTGAGGGTTGTTGCTATGTCTTCAAAATGGTCTGCTTGTGGAGGGTTTGGGTACTCATTGTTTATAGTGTAACTCCATAGACACTACAGAAGTTATATCATGATAAGGACTTGATTGATAACTAAGGTCATGATGCTTATAAATGTATATCTATTTGGGATAATCTAAGATGACATATTGTAGTAGCACAATCACTGTCATAATGTAGGTCTACAATTTGTTGGATTGTTCCAAAACCATGGAAGTCAATTACAAATGTCTTTGTAGAGACTACTATCTGAGACTCTTAGTGTGGTGATACAGTGATTGAAAACTTCAAATGAGAGGCTAATCTAACCGTTGTCTACCACTTTCCTGAGTAGGTGCTTGATAGTGATATTATGCCGAATCATTTTGTGTTGGTTAAACGTTGTCCAAGGTATCTTGTAAGTTCATAATGTCATGGAGACGTGTGTTGGTTATAAATAAGGCATATAGAGTCTAAAGTTTTCCTGATGAGGTGTTGGTGTTCTTGCTGGAACTATGGTGGTTGGAACATTATTCACAGCCAGTCATCCAAATTCTTCTATGGTGGAATTTGTAAGGGAAAGGACTTTGGTGGTGATACATGAGTAGTGAGTAGCCTAGGGTGAGAGATTACACTTTCTTCCTTGGAAAAAGTCAGTAAGTCTTGTGGATTGATACTTTATGTCTGGCAATCTGTCTAAGTCAAGCAACATAAGCCATTCTAGTCCTTTGGTGTACTAATAGTGATATAGGTGATATAGCGGGGATCTCTCTTTCTTTGCGAGGTTCAGTTTCAGTACTCGATACTACAAGTAAGGTGTATGAGTTTTAGGTGAGGTGTCTTTCCTTCCTATGTTTTTAGTGTGACCCTTTTCCAAAGAGTTACTTGAAGCTTTAACAAGTATATTTGTGGGCTTTGAAGGTATTTACTGTCGGTGATTGGTCTATTGGTGCTAATGGGAGGGGCATCTTTTGTTGTTTAATCTCTTCGTGTTGTGGCAACACTATCAGCTACCAAAAGCTTTGGGTTGCAGCCCAAGTCATGATTGATTCTGCTGTGACAGTTGTTGCATCTTTGCAAGAAGGTATATTTCTCTTAATACCATGGTGAATACAATTTTAGTTTCGTGATTACATTATCAGGGTATTGTGATAAAACTGGTCATCTTTGAATTTCATCGGTGGGTGTCCTAATATAGTAAGGAATAAGTGTGTCTTTCCGACTCATTTGTGTTCAACCATAACGCCCACGACACAATACTCATGAATATAGTGAAACAAACATATTCCTCATAAATTGTCATCACTACGTAGCGATCATAACTAACAGTACTTGTTTTAATAACTTGCTTGATTGTTTACAAAACAACGTATCACAAGGTCATTTATTAATGCCATTTGTGGTAAGTTAAGGTGTCCATGCTATGAATGTTACATAGAAAATCTATGAGCCGCCTGTCATGTCTCTAGATCTGTTTCAGAGCTTTCAAGCTTTCTTAGTTAATATCTCTACCCGCTAGTTTCTGCGCAGTGTCCATGTTTGTGAGGTGTCTATAAACTCTTGGTTTATACTCAGCCAGGCATCAAACATCGCCCCTAAGGCCGTAATCCTTTGACTCTAAGTCTTTGCCATGTTTTCGGCTAGTTATAGGGTTTTCTCCACACCCTCTACCTTAGCACGTAATCACCGTGCTGCCTCTTGGGTGGTAACACGTGTGTGCTCTATAGCTTGTACCCTGAAAGTCATATCGGAATTCTCTCATTCTCCGATAGACATTCTTCCAAATATTACTCTGAGATCCTGATCATATGACTCATAGCGATTAAGTGGTGATTCATTAAGGTGATTGGAGTGAAGCTCTACTAGCTAGTGAATCCACTTGAGTCTGAATTTGTGAGACAGCATCAGTTTCAGTAGTTATTGGTGATGCTTCTGGAGATGCGGAGTCTGAAGACTCGAATAATAATGAAGGAGGCACATAGTCTGAATTCTCTACAGTAGTGGTGTGTTTTGTTTACACACGGTATATCCTTCCATACCGTGTCATGCTTTGTTTCAATCTGAACTCCTCTCGAGTTTTGACAAATCTCAAATGTACTGGTCACATCCTCCAGTGTTAGGCTAACTCGAGGTATGACTGTCCTTGCGAGAGGTTAGACAATAATGTGAGTGGTGAGGATGTTGATACCGAGGGTTGCAGAAACATATAATGTTCTGGGATGATGGTGGTGATCACTCGATCATATCGAGAAGTAAGGTGGGTGACAAAAAGTGATGATGATACTGCGGGAACTAGATAGGCCCGTATTCTCCTGCTAGGAGTGTTTACCCGAATGGGACCACTTGGGTTTCTTTTGAATAACCTTAGGAATAGTTCGAGCTCATAGGGTTGCAAGACCCTTACTTGTCTGCCTTGAAAAACCCGAGCAGGTGAGGGTGGTGATGGTGCAGGGAAAAGAACCTCTGCAGCAGGTGTAGATGGAAAGTTTACTAGTAGAAGACTAAGATTAATTGGTTACTTAAGCAGAAGACTAAGACTAATGTGCTGCTCTTGATGAGGAAAGGTTACTTAAGCAGAAGACTAAGATTAATTGGTTAAAAAAGGGGGATTTTAATAGTGCATATTTTCATAATTGGGTTAAGGGAAAGGTTAGTAGAAGCATAATTGATGTGGTAAAGGATGATTTTGGGAATTCTTTTTATGGTGATGATATTGCTGCCAAGTTTGTTGCTCATTTTGAAGATTTCTTTGGTGCTTCTGCAGAGTGTATTCTTATTGATGACCCTGAAAGCTTGTTTTCTAAAATACTTGATCCTGAAGTTGTTGTGGATATGATTAAGCCTGTATCTGATGAAGAAATAAAGTTAGCTCTTGATGATATTGATGAAAATAAACCTGCAGGCCCTGATGGCTACACATCTAAGTTTTTTAAAGGTGCATGGATGGTGGTTGGAAAGGATACTTGTGATGCTGTTAAAGAATTATTCTCAAGTGGCAAGCTATTGGGTGAGTTAAACCCTACTGTCATCTCTTTAATCCCTAAATCTAACTCTCCTAGTAAGATTGTAGACTACATACCTATCTCTTGTTGTAATGTACTCCCTCCGTCCCAATTTATTAGTCCACTTTTGACTTTTAAAATCTTTCTTTTACAACTTTGACCATAACTATTTTCTTATGTGTTATATAATACTTGATGCAAATTATATGAATGGATTGTGTTTCAAATGTATTTCATTTGGTATAATTTTTATCAAGTATTATATAACGTAAAACAAAAAAATTTAAGGTCAAAGTTGACAAAGAAAGACTTAAAAAGTCAAAAGTGGACAAATAAATTGGGACGGAGGGAGTAGTCTATAAAATTATTAGTAAAGTGATTACAGACAGAATCAAGATGGTTTTAAATGATTTGGTTGATAAAAATCAATCTGCTTTCATCCCTGGAAGGCATATAAGTGATAACATTTTACTCACTCAAGAATTTATGAGGGGTTATATCATGAATGGTGGTGGAGCTTGGAGATGTGCTTTTAAAATTGACATACAAAAGGCTTATGACACTATTAGTTGGCATTTTCTTGAGTTCATTCTAGGAANTACTCCCTCCGTCCCAATTTATTAGTCCACTTTTGACTTTTAAAATCTTTCTTTTACAACTTTGACCATAACTATTTTCTTATGTGTTATATAATACTTGATGCAAATTATATGAATGGGTTGTGTTTCAAATGTATTTTCATTTGGTATAATTTTTATCAAGTATTATATAACGTAAAAAAAAAATTTAAGGTCAAAGTTGACAAAGAAAGACTTAAAAAGTCAAAAGTGGACAAATAAATTGGGACGGATAAAAATCAATCTGGTTTTAAATGATTTGGTTGATAAAAATCAATCTGCTTTCATCCCTGGAAGGCATATAAGTGATAACATTTTACTCACTCAAGAATTTATGAGGGGTTATAGCATGAATGGTGGTGGAGCTTGGAGATGTGCTTTTAAAATTGACATACAAAAGGCTTATGACACTATTAGTTGGCATTTTCTTGAGTTCATTCTAGGAAAATTTGGTTTTCATCAAGTTCTCATTCACTGGATTATGGTGTGATTGACCACTGCTTCATTTGCTATATGCTTGAATGGAGATACTCATGGATTTTTCAAAGCTGGGAGAGTTTTAAGGCAGGGAGACCCCATTTCTCCTTATCTCTTTACCTTGGTGATGGAGGTTCTTAACTTGATGGTGAAAAGACAAGTTGTTGCTGAAAAGAAATTCAAATACCACTGGAAGTGCAGTGAGCTCAAGATTACAAGTCTTTGCATTGTTGATGATCTTTTGATGCTCTGTAATGGTGATCTTATCGCTGCTTCAGTCTTGAGAAGAGGATTGGATGAATTTAGCATGTGTTCAGGCTTATATCCTAGCATGTCCAAAAGTGAAGCTTTTTATGGAAATGTCCCTGATGATATTGTTGCTGACATAAAGATGGTTATGCCTTTCAATGAAGGTGTCCTCCCAATCAGGTATCTTGTTGTTCCTTTACTTACTAAGAAATTGACTCAAGATGACTGTAAAACTCTTATTGATGTTGTTCTTAAGAGGATTAGTGATTGGAGAAACAAGTTTCTCTCCTTTGCTGGTAAGTTACAGTTAATTGCTTCTGTTCTTGGCTCTCTTCATGTGTACTGGGCATCCTTGTTTATGCTACCCATTGTAACCTGCAATAATATTGAAAAATTGTTAAAAAAAAGTTTCTCTGGACTAGAGGTGATACTCTTAGTGGTATGGCTAGTGTAGCTTGGAAAGACATTTGTAAGCCAAAAAGTCAAGGGGGCCTTGGGTTGAAATCTTTGCACCAATGGAATGAATCCTTAATGGCCAAACATTTGTGGAGTATTGTTTCTAGGAGAGACTCACTTTGGGTAAATTCGATTAATGTTTATTGGTTGAAAGGTTGTAGTATTTGGGATGTTGAGTTGAACAGGGGAGGGAGATCATGGAGTAGGAATAGTCTGCTTGGTTTAAAAGATAAAATTAGACAATTTATCTATGTTAAAATTGGAAATGGAAGGAATTGCAATGTTTGGTTTGATAAATGGCACCCTAATGGTCCTTTAAGTAATTTGATTAACCATGGAATGTTAGAACAGGCTGGTATGTGTGTAAAGGCTAGTGTTGCTGATCTTATTGATAGAAATGCTTGGTTATGGCCCATGGAATGGTATGATAGGTTTAATGAAGTATTAGATGTTCCTGTTCCCAATCTTATTGATGATGTTGATGAAAGAGCTATTTGGATGGATAGAAAGGGTAGGGAGAAAGCTTTTTCTGTTAAAGAAGTATGTAAAGCTACTAGGACTATGGATCCTAAAGTGATATGGTACAAACATGATTGGTTCTCCCAATGCATTCCAAGATATGCATTTATATTGTGGATGGCCATCAAGGGTAGGCTTAAGACTCTTGACAGAATAGCTTGATGGTATAATGCACAGAGTATGACATGCTTCCTATGTAATCAACAAACTGAATCCCATAGCCATCTCTTATGTTCATGTTCATTCTCTAAAAGGTTATGGGAGAGGTTAAAGCCACTTTCTAAGTTAGAGGGCATTTCTAATTATTGGGCCTGCATTATCTCTAGTATTGTGTTAAAACCTGCTACTAACACAATATGGAGTGAATTCAAAGGCTGGTTCTTGGTGCTTGTGTTTATGTTGTATGGGCTGAAAGGAATAAGAGATGTTTTGACAAAATCTTCTCTGATGATGAATCTGTGTTCAAGAGTGTGGTGGGTATTGTTAGATTGAGGTTAATGGGGCTCAATTTGAAGTATACTTCTGATGTGGTGAATGCTGCTAGATTGTGGGACTTTCACTTGAATAGGAATGTGCACCACAGGTTTATTATAATGGAGTTTAACAGTTTGTTCAATGTTAATAATGATAATGAGGAGGATTAATTATGGTTGGTGTACCACTGGGTGTATGTTTGCTCATACCAGTGCTTGGGTTAATGAATTCAATGCAGGTACTAGATTGCGGTGTTGTAATAGAATTTTTGATATTGATGATGATGATGCAGGGTTTCTGTTTTGATGTACGAGTATGAAGGGTTCTGGTTATGCTCTGATATGGTTATTTTGAAGGTAAGTTGTTCTCTTTTTCCTTTCCTATGCTTTTTTACCTCATAGGTTTTACCTGGGTAAGGTTTTTTAAGGAAGAAATTACTATTGGTGAGCTTTGCATTGGGGGACTTGTTGCTGAGATTCAAGAGCTTGCTTGCTGTCTTGGATGATAACATTGTTACAGGCTTTTGTATTGTTTAGTTATTTGGTTATAGCTAGTTTTGTATTATGATGGTTTTAGTCTTCTAGTAGGATCAGCATATTGTGATGTTTCAAAGTATATTGGTTGATCTCAGTATATGTTTTGATGTATTCAGAAGTATGCTGGTTTTATTAGTTTTGGCTAGCCATTCCTCAAATGTTATCTTTAGCTAGTTATTTCTGTTTTTGTTATGAGCTTGGGGAATGTCCAAATGCCATTTGTTTAGCCTGTTGATGAAACTTAGGGATGTGATCCTAAGTTGTTTTGTATCAATAGGTGGTTTTTTTGTTTTGTAAACTTTGCCTTTATGGCTTATTCCTTTATAATATTTACCATTTAGAGGAGATTCGTGGAGTTTAAAAATTGCAGATTTTACGAAACTTTACAATTCCAGCAGAAAAACAAAACCAGTAAAATTGTGCAAAAAATAACATCTGACGCCGTCAGGTGTTAACCTTGACGCCGTCAGAAGTCATCTGACAGAATTCTTTATATTTTGTTTCCGGAAAATTTCTAGAAAAACCTATGTTTTAGTTTCTGGAATCCTGCAAAAACATTCATTGTGACTCGATACAAGCATTTGACTCAAACAAATACTAATATGTATGTTCATATCTTATTGTTATTGTTCATGTTCAATTCGTTCTCAAAAACAGATATGGATTTCCATTACACTTATCTTATGCAAAATACCTTTATATGTAATTAAGACGAGGTTAAAAACAAAATAAAGCATTTTCACAATTTATATTTGATACATGAACCATAAACAATCGGAATAAAAGATACATACGGAAACAAATAAAAGCAAATAAACAAACAAACAAATAAAACCTTGGGTTTCCTCCCAAGAAGCGCTTTTCTTTATTAACGAGTCTTGTAGCTAGACTCAAAGTCATACTCTATTACGTGACTCCATCATCAGTCACCTCCTCTAGGTCATCCTCGGTTTTGGTCCTATATTCTGGACCTACTTGTAGACATTCCTTGTAGAATCCCAATATTTTTCTCATTACGTAGTCTACTCCCTTCTTCTTATCCTCATCACTCCTATAGTATACCGACTGCTTAAATTCTTTTTCTAGGTTTGGCATGAGTCGGAACTGCTCTATCTTGTAGGGCATTTGGTAAGCAATTTCGTTGGTCTCGTCCTTAAACTTAACTATCCCTAATGATGGATCATAATTCATTCTAGAGACTTCAACAAATGGTTTTCCTAACACAAACATTTGATAAATTGATGTCGACCACGGGGTTAACATCCTCTAAGATCACAAAATCTACGACGTAGGTGAAATTTCCTACGTAAACGGGCAACCCTCTAACTCTTCCCACAAAATTACTTGTTCTTCCCGTCACGGGATCAATCCTAGGAGCTAATTGCTTTTTCATAATCCAATTGTAGAATGTCCTAGACAAGATATTTATGTTGGTTGGGTTGCCAGCTCGAATGATCGGTAGATTCCTATATATTGACGGGTTAGGATCATCCAATAGATTTTTGTTGTATGAAAGCTCATCCTTAGTGGGAAACTTGTTGAAGTACTCCTCTTCCTTTTCCGTCTCATTTTCAACATCTTTCTCAAAACTTCCTCCTATTTAAACCTTACCTTCATCATCATTCTTGAAACTACCATCAAGTGGTTTAATAGTGACTACGATGACAAAGTGTACGTGTTTAGATGATGAAGGATCCTTAACCTCATTCCCACCACTAGGATTCCTTACACCTTTGGTAGATGGGGTCATTCCTTGGTTACTAAAGGCCATAATCAAATTATCAATTTTATTGGTCATCTCATTTTGTTGTTGGTTGAAATCGGCTTCAAACTTGGTTATGCAAGCTTCTTGAGATGCCATAAAATTGGACATCAATCCTTCAAAATTGTTGGTACTACCATAATTGTTGGAAGGATTATTGTTGAAAGTACGGTTCGAGGTTAAACCGTTTTGTTGAAAGCGACTAGGTGGATTGGAAGAATTATTTTGGGGCGTGTTTTGGTACTACCACCGGCCGCTTGGTCAATGGTTTTCCTTGTGGATTGATTGACATGATCATAGACGATTTGGACTTGAAGCCAAAGATCAATGCCATGGTGAGGGATTTTTTGGAGTAAGTCCTTGAAACGAGTCCATGCTTCGTAAAGAGTTTCACCTTGAAGTTGTTGAAAGTACAAGATGTCATTACTTAATTTGGTAGTTCTCCCCGGTGGGAAAATTTGAGCAAGGAAACGAGAGGTGAGATCATCCCAAGAGGTGACGGATCCCGCGGGTAAACGCTCAAGCCATTGACTAGCTTGGTCACGTAGAGAGAATTGAAAGAGACGCAATCGTGTCGTCTCTCGAGTGGTAACATCAAGGTCTATGGAATCTACGATTTTAAGGAAATCCTTGAGATGTTGATTTGGATCTTCGGAATGAGTCCATGGAATGCACATCTGCTTTGCACCAACCGGACTGTGTCGGATCGCAAGGGAGACACATTGGCTCCTTGGGTGAGCTCAACGGTGTTTCGATAGCCTTGGTGGCTAGGTCGGGAGTATTCTCCTAAAGTGCGTGCTCTATGTGGTTGGTTTGGTTGTGGTGGGTTTTGTTAGGATGGGTTGGCGGGGTCAAAGATATTACCACCTTCCATAATGGCGGATGGTAATGGTTACGAACAAAGGAACAAAGGAAAAGATAGACTAAAGAAAACCTNGGTGAGCTCAACGGTGTTTCGATAGCCTTGGTGGCTAGGTCGGGAGTATTCTCCTAAAGTGCGTGCTCTATGTGGTTGGTTTGGTTGTGGTGGGTTTTGTTAGGATGGGTTGGCGGGGTCAAAGATATTACCACCTTCCATAATGGCGGATGGTAATGGTTACGAACAAAGGAACAAAGGAAAAGATAGACTAAAGAAAACCTAATAAAAAGAAAATAAAAATCTCACCAGATAGGAATCTAATGAGTAGACCTAATAAAAATAAAATTCAACCTAAACAATAACTATTCCTCGGTGCAGTGGCGCCAAAAACTTGTTGCGTGGTTTTGCAACCTTGCAAAAGGTTTTACCTCTCTAGGGATCTTGAGAAGCTATGCAATCCCCACCAGGCAGTATACCTGACCGATGTAGTATAGTGAGTGGCAAGTACCGGGGGGTTGATCGTTCTCTAGGGGAATAGTGTCGTTAGGATTGAAAACTAAGTCAACTAGGTCTAAAGGTGAGGGATGATTCTTTTTGTATTTTTATGTTTTTTATGAAAGTAATTAAAATCTCGGGTATTGGAAGAGTGGGCGGAATTAGTTGCTAAACAAGAAAATAATAGTGGTGAACTTCTTATAATGAGAAAATGTGTTTACTTAGATTTCACTACTTCCTAGTTATCTCCTATTGATTTATTGATTTGTTACAATTGTTTGGATGAAGGGCTGCATTCCTTTACCATTCTTGGGGGGTGTGTACATCCTTCCCCAACCCTATGAGCTTCTATCTCTTTTTATGATGACACGTTTAGTATCCTATCATAGCCTCCTTAATAGTCACTCATGCATTAAATACAACCAAAAAAACCATAGTACACATCCGATTACGTTTCTTAAGATGTTCAAGCTTTTTACCGTATAGGAGATTAGCCAGTTTTCTTAAGCCTAACGTGAGTCAATCACCCAAAACAATCAATAAGAAATCAACAATCAATAATTAACAACTAGGTTTCATTAGATCTAAGCAAACACTAAAAAACCTAAGCTAGCATGTTAATGTAAAGAAAAGACAAACAATTAATCAAACAACACATAGACATATTGAATGATTAAAGGAAGAACTTATCTTCAATTGAACATGGAAGAAAAGAGGGTTCGAAACCATAAAAATACTATAAAAGTCAGACTAGGGTTTATCTCCAAAGTTTCACCCTTAATGAATGAAAAATCCAAAACTATATATAGAGATTACAAGCTGACGGCGTCAGGTTATAAGTCATGACAC
>LBNU01000837.1:28421-51849 GCA_014162995.1 Artemisia annua | reverse complement strand
ATTAAGCTCTTGACATTTAATGTTTTGAGATTGACTAGTCATAAGAAGGGACTGAATTTCTGAATCTGGACCAGACGAAGGATCAAAATGTTCAACGTGAGCATTGTTATCATTGACAGTTTCAGTATCCGAATCATCAAATGTGACAACCGGGTTAATTTGAAAATCATCAAATATAACTTTTGTGTCCATTTGAGTATTCGTGTGTGTAGATAACAATGAATCATTTTGAACTTCTTGTTCCTTGTAAGATGCAGATGCAGATGGGGAGGCAATTTCATGTATGAGGCATGAGTTAAGATCAGTTACCTGAGAAAGACCATCGGTGTCATAAACTGGGCCTGAGTCACTTATGTGGAGTTCATGCATGTTGGCCATCAGCATAACAGCAGCTTCCAAATCTTCCATGTCATCATCGGAATGTGCATTAGCCATGAAGCTGTTGTCATTTGCATTCGTGTTGCTGCGGGCTTCATCTTTGAGAGCAAGGAGTAATGCCTGTTTGTGATACTTACTTCCTTGAGTTCTTGGTGATGGACATGCAGTTGCCAAGTGACCTATTCCATTGCAGTTATAGCATCTGATGACCGTATTCCCCGATTCAGTATTCCCTGTGTCAACAATCTCTGCCTTTCTCTGAGGGACACCACCATTGTTCCTGAATCCTCCATTGTTGTTAAACCGTTGTCCAGAATTAGAGTTACCCATATTACCACCCGATCCAAATCTGCTACTGTTGCGATTCTGAATCTCAACGCGACCATCGTGAATGACAGCTTGATTCCTTGTATTTGAAGATGAACGAAGACGATTGTTGGACTTGTTTGAGAATTTGCTGAAAGCCCGAGCAATGAGTGCAATTCCTTGGTTGAGACTGTTGAAGTCCTCATCATCATCGTCATCATTAGCAGTAAGTGGTGTAGACAAGGTGTCATTGTTGTCATATGAGGCAAATTGATTTGCAGGAGGGTGCGTTGTGGAATCATAAGATGAATACGGAGATGGGTTGTTGAGATAAGCCTGTTCTGGATGATAAACATTGTGTTGTAATGGTGGAGCCGGAACATGTGATTGAGCAACAAGCGCCAAAGAGTTTGTAGGTGGGGGCTGTGAGTAGTTTCCTCTGAGAGCGCGATCATTGTCAACTTCATGTTGATGATGTTTCAGATAGTCATACAACAAACCATATGGTGTTTCATGAAGGTTTCTTGCTTGTCGAACAAATGTCACATACTTCTGCCAATCAGGACCAAGACATCCTAAGAACTTCGTGTTGACAGCAATCTTTGGTAAGATGATGTTGTGTCTGTCGAGGTCATTAATGATGTTCGTGAAGCGGTGATAGTATGACTCAAGTGATTCCATTGGCTCAATCATGAAATGTGTGTATTCCATGTAAAGTTTTGACTCCATGTCCTCCTGATTCAACTGAGTTCCTTCCATTAGAAGATGAACATGTTCCCACATAGCCTTAGCAGTTTTCTGAGCATCAACACTGCGAAAGATCGGATTAGGTATGCCTTGAAGAATGTAAATCATGGCATATTCATCTGCTTCTTTGTGAAGTAATTGTTCAGCAGTAAGTTGAGCATCAGTAAGAGGTCTGTGTGAGTCCGGTATGGGTGGATTAGCATTAGGATTACCAGGGACAAGGTTAGTCGGTGTTACAAATGGACCTTCATTGATAACTTGTCTCATGTATTTGCCATGTGGTTTCTTGAGTTCAAGAAATCTTAGGAATCGACTTGACCACTGAACATAATTACCGGGTGTGAGCATAGGTGGTGTGTCAAGTGAACCTGCTTCATGTCTTGATTGTTGAGTAGTGATGACTTCACACATTTGGTCAAACCAATGAGTTTGTTTCGATGGTTGAGTGATTTGTTGCATTGGAAATGGTGGATGTTGAGGCAGTTGTTGATGTTAATGTATCATGACATGTTGTTGAGAGATCATTTGATTATATGGATATGATTGTTGAGGTTGTTGTTGTTGATATTGTTGTTGTTGTTGACGAAACAATTGTGTTTGATGATAGGGTTGCTGATGATGAAAGTTGTAGTACGGTGGTTGAGACATGATGAAAGACTTGTGTGTAAATGGATCTTGTAGAAGGTATAAGTGTTATGCCAAGCCTTGAAAACTTTCCCAAGTGTGTTCTCGAAACTTTGTTGAAGAATATCTCTAAAAGCAGTCAAAGTCCAAAGATCTCGAAAAATTTAAAGTTTCTCGAAAAATGTCGAATTATCGAGAAATTTCGAAAAAAATTTCGAAAACTTCAGGTTTATGGAAATAAGCAAAGTTCTCGAAAGATTATGAAAAGATTTTGAAAATGTTCCAAAGATCTCGAAAACTGAAAGATTTCGGAACTTTTGAAAAGATCTCGAAAGTTTTCGAAAAATTTCGAAAAAATTTCCAAAATTATCGAGATTATACAAGCTCGATAATATCCAACGAGTCGAAGTGTTTTCTTTCTTATACAAGAGAGAAAAATACTGAGTAAGCAACGGAAACACCTTAGGAGCAAAAACCAAAGATCTCGAAAGATTGGGGTTTAAGTTTCTCGAAAACTTGTCAAAATTTGGCAGATTTTGTTTTTGTAAAAAGCAATCCAAAAACACGTTTTTAATCCAAGATTCTTGTACAACTAACCTTAAAATGATGAAATCTTAAAGAAAGTTGCAAACTTGAACCACTTTTCAAAAATTTGAAAATTTTCGAAAAATAGTACAAAAGTACGAAACTTGAATTTTTTTGAAAAAATTTGAAACTTCGTTGGTTGTTTGAGTTTGTAACACAAGTTTGGTAACAAAGATGTGATAGAAACACGAAACAAACAAGAAAGTTGCAAGCTTTTTGGAAAAAAAGAAAAAAAAAATAACGATTAAAAGCAACCTTTTTGGTTCGTTAGCTACAAAAACAAAGATTACACCTTCTTCTAGCGATTGATACCACTTGTTAGGTCACCATATTGTAAACACAAGTATTGATTTGATAGAAATAAGATGAGAAATAGAGTTTGGTTGATTAGATCAAATATGAAGAATAAAAGTGCAAGAGTTTCCTTATGATATTGAAATAACCAACAAGAAATAGGATTACATAGATGTCCTATTTATAGGAGAGGAGCTAGGGCAACACTTCCCTATTCCTTCCTTTCTCATTTGTGTGGGCTTGAGGCCCATTGGACGTGTATTGGACATTACACGTTTACAAGATAAGTTAAGTATTCTAGCAACCTATTACAAATACTGAAATAACCGAGACTTGATTAAATGTTGATAAACTTAGGTCCTAACTGTGGTCTATGTTAGTCAGCCAGAGGGATTCGTTGACCCAGAGCATCCTAACCATGTCTACAGACTTAAGAAAGTTCTTTATGGTCTCAAAGAAGCCCCAAGAGCGTGGTACGATAAATTCACTGCTTTCTTGCTTGCTAATAACTTTACTAAAGGTTTAATTGATCCGACTTTGTTTATCCAAAAACACGGGGATGACGTTTTAATTGTGCAAATATACGTTGATGACATTATTTTTGCTTCTACACATAAAAAGTACTCAAACGCTTTTGCAAGATTAATGAAACAAAATTTTGAAATGTCAATGATGGGTGAACTTACGTTCTTCTTAGGACTACAAGTTCATCAATCACCCCGTGGGATTTTCCTTAGTCAGTCCAAATATGCTCTAGAGATAATTAAGAAACATGGCATGACCAGTTGTGATACTTATAATACCCCAATGTCCAACACAACCAAGCTAGATGCGGATTTACATGGAAAACTAGTTGACCCTACCAAATACCGAAGTATTATTGGGTCACTCATGTATCTAACCGCTAGCAGACCAGATATTGTATTTGCTGTATATATGTGCTCTCGTTATCAGTCCAGTCCAACTGAACGTCACCTCAATGAGGCTAAACGAATCCTTCGATACGTAAAGGGAACCATTCACTTGGGGATCTGGTATCCGAAGGATTCAGGTTTTGAACTAATAGCCTTTTCAGACGCTGATCATGCAGGGTGTATAGACAACGCAAAAGTACTTCTGGTGGTTTGCAGTTTCTTGGAGATAAACTTGTGTCATGGCAATCGAAGAAGCAGGATTGCACTTCCTTATCATCAACAGAGGCTGAATATGTGGCCATGTCTGCATGCTGTGCTCAAGTTATATGGATGCAAACTCATCTAATGGACTACGGTTACTTATTCAACAAGATTCCAATGTACTGTGATTCCAAAAGCGCGATAGCAAACTCCTGCAACACGGTTATTCATTCCAAATCAAAGCACATTGATCTCCGGTATCATTTCATCAAAGAGCATGTTGAAAAGGGTACAATTGAGTTATATTTTGTGGGTACTGAATACCAATTGGCAGTGTTGGCATAAATATTACGATATTTATATTACGATATTTAATCTAAACATCCTCTTCATGTTTTGATGATGACAAAGATATAAGTTACAACACATAACGTAAAGTGTTTAAGTTACTTGTGATCACAAATCATCTATGCATTCATACGTCAACGTCTCTCGACATCTCAACGTCTCGAGTATGCTTCAACAATCACTTAAGGTATGTATAAACAAATGTCTAATACATTTTATGATCAAAGGGATTTTTATTTAGACATTACAAATTTTATAAAATGTTATAAACATTTTATATATTTTAGAAAAACACTTTTGGTAATTAAAGGAAAATGTTTAATTCAAAATAAATATATGAATTCAAATTTTTAACCAAAAACAGTTAAAATTTCACTAGATAAACCTTCCCCAGAAAAAGACAAGAAAACTGCCGTTTTCGTCTGGGCGGCCCCCTTAATTTTAAGGGGGCCGGCACCTATTTAAGGGGGCCGGCACGCTCCTCTTGTCAGAAATGATTCCCTATAAATACTGGTTCATTTCTGCAATTTTTCCCAACCTTTTGCACTAAAATTTTCAGTCCCAATCCTTTCCAAACATCTTTCTAAATCCTTTGATCATAAGATTATAAGTCTTTGTTTTCAAGTGATCCAATCCTTCACCACTCAAAGTGCAAGAGAAGAATCCTCCCTATCATAAAGCCAAAGATATATTAGAGTCTAGTTAGTGTTGATGTGAAGTTGTGAGTTATGTATGTATATGTAATAAGTAGATCAAGATGATCTTACTTAGTAGTGAGTCAATGAGTGAGTAAGAAGTAGTGGGAAGAAGTAGTAGTGTGGAGAAGTCAATTAGTTGTGAAGATGTAGGTGTGTGAATAAGTCGTGAAGAAGTTGTGAAGTCATGAAGAAGTCGTGAAGTTGTGAAGAAGTCGTGAAGTCGTGAAGAAGTCGTGAAGAAGCCGTGAAGTCATGTAGAAGTTGTATAGTGATCAAAGTCGTGTCGTGAGATTGGTTCTAGCTACTATTAGAACCCGACATTTAGCTTAGTGTCGTTAATTGGTGTAAGCGAAAGTTGTGTACGGTTTTCTCCGCCAAAAGGGACTTTGTTGAGTAGTGAAGAAAACTCTCGAGTAGGTGACTCGGGGAGTGGAGTAGGAACAAGGAAGGTGACCTTGTAGCCGAACCACTATAAATCATCATGTCCGGTTTGCATCTTCTTTCTCTTATCCCTTTACATTTATTATTGCATTTATCGCTTTATACTATGCTTGCATATATGTGTTGGTTGATGCTTATATTGTTTTGATGTTGAATGTGATAGATATAAGTTAATATTGCTATATGATGAATAATTATATGGTATGGTCTAATGGACTTAGATGCATTATTCACACTTCTCATGTTGAGTTTAACTTAATCGATAATCTGATACAAAACGTTTTAAGATTTTAAAAGGAAAACATATTCACATAAAGATCAACCAAAGCTCTATTCATAAAACTAAGTTTTGAAAACAAACTCAAAAGCACACATATATAATTGATCATATTGATTATATATTGTTTTCATAATAAACTCTAATTGAAGATTTTGAAACAAACATTTTATAAAACGAAAAAGAGGTAAAACTATTCAACCCCCCCTTCTAGTTTTCCACAATTGGTATCAAGAGCCACGTCGCTCAAATTTTCAAAACAAATGGTTTGAAAAATTGAGTACGATCCATGTATCAAATTATCCATTAAGGAGGATTAAATATGAAAAGTGTTTTGTTGATTAACTTGTATTAGTTTTGATATTATATACACTAATTATACTAGCTCGAAATAAAATTCTGCTTAAAATGAGTATTATATGCTCGGTATTAACCTCAGAAAGTTTCAAACATTTCCACAAAGTTAGAAAATAATTTTTAACAAAAAATACATTTTTGAGTACCAGATGGGCGGCCCCCTTAATTGTAAGGGCGGCCCCCTTAAATACTGGGCGGCCCCCTTAAAATTAAGGGGTCTGCCTGTCTGTTCGGCAAATTTTTAGAAACTTTGAAAAATCATATAAAATTAACCATAACTCCGTAGAAGTCGTGCCACCCGGCGTTTTAAAGGTAATTGAGTCTAATTTCACTTAAAAATACTTACAAGTAACCATTACTAACTTAAATAAGTAAGAAAGTCAAAATACTATACGGTGGTCAAAAATTTGTGTTTCATTTTAACGTAAAACTTTTGTTTTACCTTTTCCTTCAAGTCGGGCATTCCTAGTTGATATTCTTTTGAAAAAAATTAAGTATTTATGTTTTCAAAATATTGATCTTAATTAAATTATAGAATGGGAGGAAACTATTTTATTTTCAAATAAAATCGAGCTAAGTAAACATTGGTGTATATAATACACAAAACGACGACAAGTGTTTTATGTGAACTTCATTGTGATTTTATTTTGTTAATAGAGTATATTAGATAATCGTTGCTATTTGAATTTTAGCTAATTGTATATCTATGAATATGTGCTCTATTAGTTAATAGCTAGTTTTCCGGTTTATACTTAACTAGATCTTATGCTAGATTTTTTGCGTTAGAATTGTTATAATATGCTTGCATTCCATGTAGGTATAGATGGCTTAATGTTACTCAAACATCTTGTAAATGAGTTAAATTTAGTCACATAAATATTTCAAACAGTTTAATCTATTCTCAACAACACACATAAACATTTTTAACAAATTACATTGTTTTACCTTAGGTTGTTTAAATAAGAGAAATTGAATCATTTTAAAACATTAGTAGTTATATAAAAGAAAAAGTATTTTCAAAATCTAAGTGTGGTCATTATACGTACCAACGAATAGTTTTTTTTACATAAATAAGACATATAACAATCATGTAGTAATATGTCAAATTTCAATCACTTATTAACCTCACTCGTAAATAATCTTAGGATTAATGGAACACACTATCAAAATGTCTATCTATTTTAAATGAGTGTTCGTGAGGGTCAAGAAAGATCTTGATATTATATTAATTCATTATTCAAATTATGGTTGATATATTTTTTTGGGTAAAAGGGACCTTCCACCCTGGTAAAATATATTAACCAATAAAACGTTGAAAGTATAATGGAATGTGGCTGAAGTACCACATTAACCTCAAGCAACCGCTTGAACTACCCTAGAACATTTATGACAGGCCATAAATGAACCACTAGAAACCAACAACTAGACCAATCAATAAACAACATCAGATGACATGCCAATCTTATGAAAAAAACAAACCAAAATAAAAAAAAACTACTTCCCAGCACGTCCTTGAAGCTTGAATTCCTTGAATTGTTTCGGTAAGTCGTTTACTTGAGCCGCATACTCATCTGAAAAATAATCATCTCCCAAATTGATATATTTATCAAATCTAATTGATATATTTTTGAGTGTGGACAAGAAATGGGATTGTTATTTGTTTTGTTTCAAGATTATATCAAATTACAACAAAGGATATAGTCTTGAATCAACATATTCAATCACACTCGATTGATATGAAAATAACAAAATCCTTTTCCAAGACGATAAGAATATGCATCGGATCATAACTCACACTTGTGAATATGATGTCATATTAAGTCTACTTGTTCAATAGTTGTGTTCCAAATATTTAGCAAACACATTCATAAAATATACATTGAAGTAGGATTGACAACTTGGATGTTTCATCCGAAATATTCAAGATATTTACATTGTAGTACAATGGATAAATGTGTCATCTCCGAAAAACCATACATGAGCAAAATAACAACATATGTAAACTTTGTTCACACTACTTAAAATCATCACTCCAAATTAAAATACATATTTAAGAATAATACACATTATATATTCTATGTATTTCATTTTCCTTGTAGCATGAATGGTTGTGTTACAAGATAATGCACTACACATTTTTTTTTTGAAATAATATAAGTTATTAGAATTGAAAAATAACTTGTCAAAATGCATAAACAAGTAAAATTCATTTTTTTTAAATACTAGTTAAATTATGATATATAACATTGGCAAAAATCATAGAAAATAATATTTGTTTAAGAATATATAAGTGTCTTGTTTTAATATCATTTGAAGATCACAAACTCATTTAAGATAAATAATCTTAATGAGATTCATTTCACAAGATATGCTAAGGAGCATTCTTCAATCAAGCACATTTATTAAATCAAGTAATATGCCATTAAAACCAAACAACCGGTAAATCATAAACAAAAGATTAAAACATTTTGTTTACTCTTCTCTAAACATTCAACACGTCTCTATTAGGATCATGAGTAAAATATATCATCTAGATTTACCTTCATAAAAACATGATGTTTGAGTCACATTAAGCCAAGTATTAGTGAACCAAGCAAAATTCATATTTGGTACTCTTCGATAGGTAAATTTAGGAACTCAATTTCTTCTAAAAAGAGAATGACTACTCGAGAATCTATTGACTAGAAATTCAATTTAACCTAACGGTTGAATTGCTTCTATGTGAGAAGTTGGGTGTGTGTAACCCGTAAAAATGGTCGTGTTTAGCCTGAATTGAGCACCACTAGTAATTGTCTCATACTCATCCTCCAACTTGATTAAATGGTTCTTCCTAAATATACCTAACGCTAGTTTACTTTTATGAACTTTGCCTCACATTAAAAATTTTCACTCCTAGATTTATGGCATCTCGCATATATGATATTTCTAGATGTTTATTTGCTCCTACGTGATTTGATTATATGCCTTCATAATTATTTGCTTAGTTATTGAATGCATGTTTATTATAATAGTTATTGTCTTTCTATAACTATTTTGACATTATATAGTTTTGTACTTATGATACATGCCTAAATGCCTTTACATGCTTGACTCTACATGTCTCATTCATATAGGTATATATATTTCTTGCCTTTAGATCTTACACCCTTATTTCATGAGAACCTTAGTGTCACAATCCAATAGGTCATTATAGTCTCAAAATTGTCTTAAGTGTCCTAGAGTCTTCATGCATACTCACTTCCTTATTCATCATCTTGTTCCCCTTCCAAACAATCCACTCCTTTGTCAAGAGATTGTTAGATAGTAATCTAATACCTCTCTAAGTTAATGTGACAACTTAAATATTTCATCCAAAATGTTTAAGTATTTTTAATTAGCGAAATGCGAATTAAAAAAATGTCACTCATTATTCATGTCTATTTCTTGAGTCATGACTCTATTATTATATAGATATCAAACACCTTCCGTCCTCCTTTAGGAAAACCTCGTAACTCGTTTTGTGATTGGTTTAAACATTCGCAATACTCAAGAAGAGCTACATAACTTCATGGATGAAGTTCATTGTATGCTCTCCTTCATCCTTCGTGTCATTGTCAAGATCATCGTTTTCATGTTGGTTTGTCTTTATTTGTGTCACACTCTATGTCCGGATGAGCACGGATTTAATGGGAAGGGAAAACACACCACTTACATATATCCTTCCATATTAAACCTAAACCTACATCACACCACTTACATATATCTTTCCACCTTAAACCTAAACCCACATCACACCACTTACATATATCTTTCTACCTTAAACCTAAACCCACATCTCATCACCAAATTCTCCAACATTCTTACTTCCAATAATATACCTCCATTGGCCCAACATATTTACCCGCAATCAACCTCTTCCTTGTCAAACTTTTCACCACAAATGTGAAATGAGAAACCAAGTCATCCTTTATACTACCAATCTCGAGTCATCATTTCCATGTCCTCAAAGAAACCAAAAGGTCAAACCATCTCTCATGATACATAAACCTATGTTCACCCTTGTGTCGCTCTTTGAATCAAAGGGCAACCGTCATATCCATACGCTCATAAACATGTTTGTCTATGTCATCAAAAGTCAAGTGAATTTCAATATGAAATGCGTCTTTTCCACTCTCTAACAAGTGAAGAACACATAGAAGATATCCAAGCTTCAAGTGTTATCGAGTCATCACCACCTCATACAAGTGAATTTCATTACGAAATGCGTCTTTTCCACTTTCTAACAAGTGAAGAACACATAGAAGATATCCAAGCTTCAAGTGTTATCGAGTCATAACCACCTCATCCAAGTGAATTTCATTACGAAATGCGTCTTTTGCACTTTCTAACAAGTGAAGAACACAAAGAAGATATCCAAGCTTCAAGTGTTGTCGAGTCATCACCACCTCATTTCACATATCCACCTTCGGCCGTCAACCAACAAAACACCTAAAAATCCCATGATTCCCAATCATTCACCTTTGTCCAATGATATATTAATCTAAACCATCATTGTCAACCCTTTGTCATCACCTTTCCTTTTCAATTCATGCTCATCCTTCCTCATTGATTCTACGAACGTATCATTCTCATCTTCATTTTGGCATCTTTCGCCAAAATATGTCGGTCGAATCTATGTCTTGGGTCCTAATCATTGTTACATCTTAAGCATTGGTCATTTTTTTTGGGGGATTTAGGTTGTTATTTTTAAAACAATAATTGCATGTGTCATACTCTTAGTCTATATACCTTAGACATCCATATCTTGTTCCCCAATAAGTGTCATGCATATATCTATCATCATCATTATGTATATGTGCATTCTTTTTCTACGAACTGTGTTTTGTAGGATTATTCTTTATCTCGATTCTTTGGTAGCCAAAACTAGTTTTGAGCATACACCAAGGGGGAGCATACACCAAGGGGGAGCATTAGCGATAGTCAAGGCTTCACTCACGATGATGCAAGCTCGCCTTATACATTCTATCTCAAGAATTGAAGTGTAGTAGAGGTCACATTTAGGAGTCCACCTTTTTGCTTCGACAAAAGGGGGAGAAGGAAGTGTAAACAAGTAACTTATACATTTTGCTATGAGTAATAGTTTACATAGTTTGTCATCATCAAAAAGGGGGAGATGGTTGGCCTAAATATTACGATATTTATATTACGATATTTAATCTAAACATCCTCTTCATGTTTTGATGATGACAAAGATGTAGGTTACAACACATAACGTAAAGTATTTAAGTTACTTGTGATCACAAATCATCTATGCATTCATACGTCAACGTCTCGAGTATGCTTCAACAATCACTTAAGGTATGTGTTGGGTTTTAAGTAACTCTGCTTCTAATAATATCAATCTGCTGCTGACTGACTCTGCTGCTGGAATTGTGACTCTGCTGCTCATATTGAAGAACTCTGCTGCTCAGAGTTAATTATAGTATTGAGTCATGTATTTATGTTAATGATTGTATTAAATATTCTATAGGTTTAGAATATCGTTTGTGTGTGTAAGAAGTCTTTGTAAACCGTGTAGGGTTCCTTGTCTATAAAAGGAGATCCCTAGGGTTAGAGAATGTACGTGTATTAGAAAAGTCGAATTCACTTCAAGGTTGTTAAACCCTAGCATTGTAAGAGTGCTCGTATAATTAATATATTGAAGTGTTTAGTGTGATATTCATTGTTCTTGTGTTCATCTTAAGTTATATAATATATTCCGCGTATTATATAAGTTTCTATTCAAGTCAGCTTCTATACTAGATCGTTTGCTCAACTGGGATCAACAAGTGGTATCAGAGCTTGTGATCTAGAAGCTGTGATCGAGAAGAACTCAAGTACTACTAAAGTCTGTTCATAACAACAAAAGAAGCCATGGGTGATGACACACATATGATTACTGCATCCAAGATCCCAATGCTCAAGCAAGGAGAGTATGAGCTTTGGAAGATGCGCATCAGGCAGTATATGCACATGATTGACTACAAGATGTGGAATGTGGTTCTGGATGGTGACAAGTTTCCTAGGGTCGTCGATGGGAAAGAACTAGCTATCAAAGCCAAAGAAGATGAAGATCTCAGAAAGCTGGAGATCAAGACTCTCAGTATTCTTATAATGGGAATACCTAATGAGTTTCAGGCGGACTTTGAACACTTTGAATCTGCTAAAGCTCTTATGACTGCTGTTGAGTCAAGGTTTGGTGGCACTGAAGCTACTAAAAAATCAAGGAAGAATGTCCTGAAGCATCAATTTGAAAACTTCACTGCTCTAAGTGGTGAGAATCTTGATGGCACTTATAACAGGCTTCAAAAACTTATAAGTCACTTGAAGCTTGTGGGTTACCTAGTTCCTGAAGAAGACATCAATCTCAAGTTTCTCAGAAGTCTTGCACCAGAATGGAGCATGCATACAGTGGTGTGGAGAAACAAAGCAGATTTTGAAACTATGAGCTTGGATAGTCTTTACAACAACTTGAAAGTATATGAAACTGAGATGAATCTCTCATCTAGTTCATCTACTTCATCCTCAGGAGCTCAAAATATAGCTTTTGTATCATCTAACACATCTAAATCTTCAGATGCTCACTCTGCTGCTAATCACTCTGCTGCTTATGGTGTATTTGCTGCTAGCACTAGCAACTCTGCTGCTGGTTCTAACAACAGTGATAATATGAGTGATGCTGCTATTTGTGCTTTCTTGGCTGATCTTACTACAGGTACTCAAGTGATGAATCAAGATGTTGATCATATAGATCCTGATGCACTTGAAGAGATTGATTTAAAGTGGCAGATGGCTATGTTAACCCTAAGGGAAAGAAGGTTCTTGAAGAGAACTGGGAAGCAGCTTAAGTATAAACCTCAGGGTAACTTGGGATTTGACAAATCTCAGATGGAATACTACAACTGCAATAGGAAGGGTCACTTTGCCAGAGAATGTAGAGCTCCAAAGAAGATTGTATAAATTCCAAAGAAGAATGATGCTGAGTCAAAGCCATCTACTGCTTTGGTGTCTTGTGATGGGTTAGGTGATTATGACTGGAGTGACATGGCTGGAGAAGAACCACATCAAGGATTTATTGCTGAAGTAAAAACTCCAAAGAAAAAATTTGCTCTAATGGCCTATGCTTCTTCATCATCTGGTTCTGACTCTGAGGTATCCAATGAGTCAAATGATTCTACTTGTTCTTTTAAATCTTGTTCTGACACCATAGATGAACTTAAATCTAGGAATGAAAGTCTTAGGCAAGAGGTTGAGTCTCTAAAACTTGATAATTTAAGTTATAAAGTAGGAATTGAAAATGTTGAAAGAAGATTAGATTATCTTAAAGAGATGGAGCTTGAATATGTAGATAGAATTAATGTACAGGATGGTGAGCTTTTTGTTAAAAACACTGAGATAGAAACACTTAAAAGAAAATTAACAGAAGCAGAACAGGCTAGAGATGAGGCTCTTGCAGATAAAGAAAACCATATTGTAAGAGTGGAAAAACATAAGTTTGCTTCAACTGCTATAGATAATACTATTCAGTGTCAATTAATGAGAAGAGGTAGTGGCATAGGGTATACTGAAGTAGCTCCTCCAATGAAAAGTGCTTTTGCACCACCAGGAAAGGAGCTATCCTTCATGAGTAAACCAGAAGAGATCAAACCTAGTGAAGAAATCAGTAATGTGTCTATTCAAACAACTAGGGTTGAAAATAAGTGGTCTGATGCACCCATCATTGAAGATTGGGTTTCAGATAGTGAGGATGAACAGACTGAGCCAATACAAAATGTTAAAAAGGAAGAAATTCCTAAAGTTAATATGGCTAGAGTTAAACAGGATAGGTTTCTGAAACCTGTGCTAGGTCATAATATGTCTAGAAAAGTGGTTGAATATAATGAAGTACCTAGACATCACATGGAGAGGTTTACTAACAGGCCTAGGGGTAATCAAAGGAATTTCAATAACCTAGTTTCACATAAATTAGGTAATGACTTTCAATTACAAAAGAAGGCATGTTATAGTTGTGGTAGCTTTGAGCATTTAATTGCAGACTGTAATGTCTACCAAAAACCTGTTTGGAACCAAAATACAAGAGTGAATCATCAAAACTTTTCAAAAAGGACTCACTCTCCTTCCAAAAGACAAATGGTTCCAAGAGCAGTGTTATTGAGATCTGGTGTTACTAGATCAATTATAACTGCTCAACCAAACAGGCCTTTTCATAATAAAACAACTGGTCCTAATTCTCAAAGAGCAGTAAAATCTGCTGCTAAGGCAAAAGACTCTGCTGCTGTTACAAAAGCTGACTCTGCTGCCAAGGCAAAGAGCTCTACTGCTATTTCAAAATCTATAACAGATACAGTTGTTGGAAACCACTTTTATGCTGTTAAGGCCTCAGCTTGCTGGACTTGGAAACCAAAATCAAATGCTTTATCTAAAGTTCCCAATACCAGCAGTGCATCAATGAACCTCACTAAGTATAATTATGTTGATGCACAGGGCAGATCCAAGCCAGTGATGGCTTGGGTCAAAAAGAGAAACTGATTTCTCTACTTTTCATGTGCAGGGCAATCTACAGGATGAGCTAAAAGACAAAGGAATTATTGATAGTGGTTGCTCTGGACATATGACAGGAGACATTTCCCAACTTGAGGATTTTGAGCCAATTGAAAATGGTGGAAGTGTTGCCTTTGGTAATGATGTCAATGGAGGAAAGATCATAGGTACTGGTACTATCAGAACAGGTAGTTTGGATTTTGAGAAGGTGCTCCTTGTGGATGGACTAAAGTTCAATCTCTTTAGTGTGTCACAAATTTGTGACAAAAGGAATTTTGTTCTTTTTACTGATACTGAATGTCTTATCCTTTCTCCAGACTTTAAGTTGCCAGATGACAAATTTGTGCTACTCAAAGTTCCTAGATCTGATAACATATACAGTGATCATATAAAGAACATAGTTCCCAAAAGAGCTTTAACTTGTCTACTTGCAAAGGCCACTTTTGATGAGTCTAAACTATGGCACAGGAGACTTGGACATTTGAATTTCAAAACTATAAACAAATTGGTCAAGGGAAATCTTGTGAGAGGATTACCTTCTAAAGTTTTTGAAAATCATGAAACCTGTGTTGCCTGTCAAAAGGGTAAACAACACAGAGTATCTTTTAAGTCCAAAGTTGTTAATACCATTTCAAAGCCTTTACATTTGCTTCATATGGATTTATTTGGACCAGTTTATGTGAATAGTCTGAATAGGAAGCAATATTGCCTTGTTGTCACAGATGATTTTAGCAGGTTTACATGGGTATTCTTTCTAGCTTCTAAGGATGAAACCACTGAGATTCTTAAAGAATTCATCACTAGAATAGAAAACCTAGTTAATCATAAAGTTAAGATAATCAGATGTGATAATGGAACTGAATTTAAGAATTATGCAATGAATCAGTTCTGTGTGGGTAAGGGTATTTTAAGACAATACAGTGTTGCTAGAACTCCTCAACAAAATGGTGTTGCAGAGAGGAGAAATAGGACATTGATTGAGGCTGCTAGGACTATGTTGTCAGATTCTAATTTACCTATACCTTTTTGGGCTGAAGCAGTGAACACTGCCTGCATTGTTCAAAATAGGAGTAAGGTAGTTAAGCCTCACAATAAGACCCCTTATGAACTATTCCATGGTAAAAAGCCAATGATAGCTTTCTTTAGACCATTTGGGTGTCCTATTACCATCTTAAATACCAAAGACCAGTTAGGCAAGTTTGATGAGAAGGCTGATGAAGGTTACTTTGTTGGGTACTCTATAAATAGTAAAGCTTTCAGGGTATTCAACAAGAGAACTAGATTTGTAGAGGAGAATTTGCATATTAAGTTTGAAGAGAATAAACCTAATACTGCAAAGACAGAACCTGAGTGGTTGTTTAATATTAATATGCTGACCAAAACCATGAATTATGAGCCAGTGATTGCAGGTGTAGATACAAACCATGATGCAGGTACAAAAGAAAATGTTTCTGCAGCTAAAGATGCAAAGAAGTCCACACCTCAAGAGGAGTTTGTTCTGGTTAATAAATGGAAGTTTGGTTCTACTTCTACTCACACTCAGGAGACTCCCAGCTCACAAGATGATCCTTCTCCCAAGGGAGATGGAGGGGGTAGTATGCAATCATCTAGTGAAGCTCAAGTGATTAATAATAGTGTCAACAAGGAAACTGCTCCCAGCAGCAGTTTATCTGATTCTGCTGCTAAAGCTGAAGACAACTCTGCTGCTAAAGCTGCAGACAACTCTGTTGCTAAAGCTGCAGACAACTTTGCTACTAAACATGCAGGCAACTCTGCTGCTGAGCAAAGTGCTTCTCCAGAGATACTTAAGTTTCCTTCAATGGGCACACAAGGCATATCCTTGGTTGATGAACACACTCAAGATGATCCAGAGATGCCTGGATTGACATAAATCTATGAAGATACAGATGATGAAGCTCTTGAAGGTGAAATTTTTGGTGCTCAGACTGACTTCAACAACTTGGAACTCAATATTCCTGTCAGTCCTACAAAGACAACAAGAATTCATATAAATCATCCAAAGGAGAATATTTTGGGTGATCCATCATCTAGTGTTCAAACAAGGAGGGTGACTAAGGAAATGCCACACAAAGGTTTCTTTGCTAGATCTCTACATTAAAGAAATAGTCATAAAGATCTGCAAAATTGCCTTTTTGCTTGTTTTCTATCACAAATAGAACCCAAGAATGTATATAAAGCCTTACAAGAATCAAGTTGGTTGAAAGCTATGCAGGAGGAACTTCTACAATTCAGATTACAAGAAGTTTGGACCTTGGTTGATCTACCTAATGGAAAGAGGGCTATTGGAACAAAATGGGTTTTCAGATGCAAAAGAGATGAAAGAGGCATTGTGGTAAGAAACAAAGCAAGATTAGTTGCTCAAGGATACACACAACAAGAAGGCATTGATTATGATGAAGTATATGCACCTGTGGCAAGGATTGAGGCCATTAGACTGTTTTTGGCATTTGCTTCATATAAAGATTTTGTAGTGTATCAAATGGATGTGAAAGGTGCTTTTCTGTATGGGGAAATCAAAGAGGAGGTTTATGTTTCACAACCACCTGGTTTTGAAGATCCAAATTTCCCTGACAGAGTATATAGAGTTGATAAAGCACTGTATGGTTTGCATCAAGCTCCCAGGGCATGGTATGAAAAGTTGTCCACCTATCTTTTAGATTGTGGTTACACTAAGGGTAGGATTGATAAGACTTTGTTCATTAAAAAGACTAAAGATGATATTCTGCTAGTTCAAGTCTATGTTGATGACATCATTTTTGGTTCTACAAGCAAGGCTATGTGTGAGGAGTTTGAGAAGATAATGAAAGACAAGTTTTCTATGAGTTCTATGGGAGAACTTACTTTCTTTTTGGGATTACAAGTGAAACAAAAGGAAGATGGCATATTTATTCACCAAGAGAAATATGTGGCTGATATTTTAAAGAAGTTTGGATTCACAGATGCCAAGCCTGCAAAGACTACTATGGAGAAAGACAAACCATTGCTTAAAGATGAAGAAGGCAGAGATGTGGATGTTCATGTGTACAGATCAATGATTGGTTCATTGATGTATCTTACAGCATCAAGACCAGATATTATGTTCTCTGTTTGTGCATGTGCAAGATTTCAAGTTACTCCTAAAGAATCACATCTAAATGCAGTCAAGAGAATCTTTAGATACTTAAAGCATCAACCAAAATTGGGGCTTTCGTATCCTAAGAATTCACCTTTTGAGTTAGAGGCTTACTCTGACAGTGATTATGCTGGGTGTTGCTTGGATAGAAAATCCACAACAGGAGGATGTCAATATCTTGGAAATAGGCTGGTGTCATGGCAATGCAAGAAACAAACTGTGGTGGCAAACTCTTCAATAGAAGCTGAGTATGTAGCTGCTTCTAGTTGCTGTGGTCAAGTGCTTTGGATGCAAAATCAATTGCTGGACTATGGGTACAACTTTTTGAACACCAAAATACATATAGACAACAACAGTACTTTGTGCATAGTTAAAAATCTTGTTTTTCACTCTAAAACAAAACATATTGAGATAAGACATCATTTTATTAGAGATTGCTATGAAAAGAAGTTGATTCAAATTGTTAAAGTTCATACTGATAAAAATGTTGCAGATCTACTTACTAAACATTTTGATGTGGGTAGGTTTCAGTATTTAATTGCAAGTATTGGTATGATCAATCTTTAGAAAAACTTATCTCTATGTGTTCTTGTTAAGTTTTGTAAAAGGATTTGTACTGTTATTGTTCTAAATAAGTTTGTTGTATATTGCCTTATGTGAATCTGCTGCTAAGGTCTACTCTGCTGTTGGTAACTCTGCTGCTAAGTTAGATCTTGCAATTTTGGACTTGTTTGTTTTGTGTGGTTGGACTAATCTTTTGCAGGTTAAGGTTAACATGGATGTATTTGCTGTATGTACAAGAAAGCAATTAAAAATAAAAGTCAAGTTTATTCCATGGATAAAAGATGCAGATTACAAAGAAAAGTTCATTCAAAACATAAAAGGATCTACATCACATGATTTCTACTAAGAAGACTACTTCATGGGTCCTTTTCCTTTGTCCTTGGGATCTGGCATTTTCTTGTGCACTCCCCTGGCTTGCATCTTCTCATCCCACAACCTTGGACAAGCAAGCCCCAACACAACCTTGAGGGGAGGTTCTCTTGTTGATTTGGAGGACTCAGGAACAGGAACAACAGGCAAAGGAGGCATCTTTGACAAAGCTGATTGCAGGGCCTGGGTAAGAGCATTGGGAAGCTTCTCTGCAAGATTAGCAGTGTCTTCTTCATGAGGAACCCTAGATGGTCCCTCACTCTTTGAAGTACCTTCACCTCTTTGTCTGGTGGGTGCTCTGTAGTCCCTATGCCATGGAAGATAGGCAGCATTAATGTCATGTTTAAATTTTCGAGCTTGTTCCTTGGTTCTGAGTAATCTACGGGGAGGACGGTATGGTGGCAAGTATGGTGGCATTGGCATGATGTTGTTTGGTGTGTCAAACTCTGAGTCGGATGAATCAGAAGAGTCTGATGAGATGTTGATAATTTCTCTTTTTGGTGCCATGAGAAATTTTGGATGAGATTGAATTTTTGATGAAAAGGATTGTGTGATTTGATATGAGAAGATAATAAGGGTTTGATTTGTTTTATAATTGGAAGTGATCGGTTTTTCCTTTTATAAAGAATCAAAATTGGGGAAAAATTAATGCGTAGTGGGTGATTAGCATTAATTATGGTTAATATTGTGGAAAGTTTGACTTTTGACCAAGGAGTTTCCAGATATAGTCAACTCTGCTGCTAGACAAAACCACTCTGCTGCTAGTTATTTAACTCTGCTGCTGTTGGTGCTGCTACTTAGGGTTCTGCTGCTCGGTTTAAAAGTGGAAGGGCGGTTATGTAACTTACCAAATCAAGTTAAAAACCTAATTGATTCTCACAATCAGTTTTTATACGCTCCTAATTGCAATATAACCGTTCATAACCATTCCATTACAACCACAATCACAAATCCCCAAATTCACAAACCTATCGCTCATGGAGATTACACGCACTTGGGCTAGTGAACACAACAATATTGCACTTCTTGATGCAAACTCAGTACCAAATGAGTTCACAGAGATGGTGAATTTTCTTAATGCTAGTTCAATTAAGTATGCCTTATCAGTCAACCCAACAATCTACCAATCCTATATCAAACAATTTTGGGTGACTGCTAAGATCAAGACTCACAAGGGTGAGAATTATATTGTTGCTATGGTGGATGATCAAAAGGTGTTTGTGAGTGAATCCATTATTAGGGATACTCTTCTTTTTGATGATGAGGGTGCTCCTAAGGTTCTGGTGAAAGCTGATCTGTTTGCTGGGTTACAAACTTTGGGATATGAGAGGAAAAACAATGGTTTAAAATTTCAAAAAGGTCTTCTCTGTTCTCATTATAAATTTTTGGTTCATACTCTCTTACACTGTTTGAGTTCTAAAACCTCTGGGTGGAATGAGTTCAGTGCACCCATAGCTTCTGCTATGGTGTGTCTGTGCAAAGGAAACCCTTTCAATTTTTCAAACTTGATTTTAGAGGGTATGTTTAAATCACTGAGGGAGGGGGGAACTTATTTACTTTATCCTAGATTCATTCAATTGATTGTTGAAAACAAAATCAAAAAGGTCAGAACACATAGGGCTATCTATGAGGCTGTACCTTTGGTGCCTAAAATGTTTGCATTTTTACTTAAAGATGGAAAAGGTTTTTCTGGCAAAGTTACACCACTTTTACCTTATATGGTGGAACTTGTGCAAAACAATCAGGATGAAGGATCAGAAAACCCCACTGAATCCCAACACACATCCACTTTTGAAGATTCAAATGAGGTTTCATCCCCTAACACTGAAAAGACCCAAACACATAGGACAACCTCAAAGGGCACTGAGCATTCTCAGGCTAGTGTCAGGATGGAAAAACAACATGAGACTGTCTTAGGTGATGGAGAAGGCAGATTGGAAAGGGCTGACACTACTGCTACTAGCTTAGAAGCAGAGCAGGACAGTGTTAACATCAATAAGACCCAATCCAAGGCAACATCTAGTGATAAAGGTTCTTCTGAACCTGAATCCAGTGATGGAAACCCTAGCCAAATGGAAAATATAGGGGGTTCAGGTGATCAAACTAGGTTTGATACTGAGCAAAAGTCCAATGATTCACCTCTCAGGGAAGGTCACACATCCCGAAGTGATAAGGACAGATCAGTGACTAAGGAATTGATGGATGATACTGTACAAAATGACAATGTCCATGATTCACCTCTCGGACCAGGTAATACAGGTCGAAGTTATGAGACTAGAATGAAACAATTTAATGATTTGATGGGAAAATGTACCACTTTGGAAACCAGATGCACCAAGTTGGAGGTTACTGTTTCTGCACAAGCTAAGCTAATCACTAAGATGCAGAAACAGATGAAGCTGCTGTTTAAATTGAAGAAATCAAGATCTTCAACCTTCAAGCTATTTAAGAAAGTGGGACCTTTAAAGCACATAGGATCCTCTTCTCTACCTACTGATATGGAAGTGGATGCTTCCAAACAGGGGAGGAATGATTTGGAAAAAAAACAGGGGAGGATAAAATTCAGGAAGAAAATGTTGCTGATGATGGTCTAGTATTGGGTGATGATATGGAGATTGATAGTGGTGGTGATGGTGAAAATGTTGCAAATTATGTGGTTGCTGACAGAGAAGGGCATGAGGTTGTATTGGAGAAAATTGTGGAAACTTCAGAGTTAGTAGTGGATAAACACAAAAACTTGGAACCTGAACAACTTGTGAAGGCTACAGAGTTGATGAGTGGGGCTTTAAAGGCTTTTGGAGATACTGTGATTCAATCTGCTGCTGGTAACTCTGCTGCTCCAGAATCTGCTGCTGGTAACTCTGCTGCTCCAGAAACTGCTGCTCCTAGTTTTGTTGATCAGAGTGTAGTAAATGAAGAAACTATTACTGGGCAATCTGCTGCTCATGAACATGTTGTTGAACACTCTGCTGCTGATAAAGATAATATTGCTGATTCTACTGCTAAACCAAAAGATGACTCTGCAGATGCACAAGGATCTGCTATTGGCTCTAGTGACAAAGCTGCTGCTGAGGTAATGATTGAATTAGCAAAGACAACAGACCAACAACAACAATCACAACCACAACCACCTACAGAGATCCCTACAACACAACCAACATCATTCACTCAACCTATTCATGTTTCTAAGTTACCAAAAAAGGGGGTGTCTATCACAGAACCTTCTGCTCCTATCAAGAAAGCTAAGTCTATTGCTTCAAGTTCTGACAAAGGTAAAGGAAAGATGGAAGAGAAACCTGAAGTTGATTCAAGTGATGAAGAAGTGGATTATTCTCAGATTCCACCTAAATTTTGGCCTAAGGATAAGCTTGAGAAACTTGATAGAGGAGAAGCTTTAAAACTTCAACAACAAGAATACTTAGAGCTTGAGGAAGCAGAAAGACTTCAAGCTGAAAAAGTTGCAAATGATATTAAAGCTTATGAAGCATGGGAGGATGTTTTGATTAAGACTGAGGTTGACATTGAGTTTAGTAAGCTAGTGAAGATTGAGGAGCAAGAAGTTCCTACTTTTGATGTCAAAGCTTGGTTAAACACTGTTATTGATAAGAAGAGGAAGGAAGTTGCTGCTGCTAGAAAGAAGAAAAAGATTCTCAAAGGGCCAACACCTTTACAGCAAAGAAGAAATAAGGAGAAATATCTTAACAAAGTTAAGAAATTTAAAATGGTTGTTCTAAGGGAAAAGACTGACTCTCAAATTGATGAAATGTATCACCATGCCAGAAATCACATGGAGAGGTTTACTAACCGGCCTAGGGGTAATCAAAGGAATTTCAATAACCTAGTTTCGCATAAATTAGGTAATGACTTTCAATTACAAAAGAAGGCATGTTATAATTTTTGAGCATTTAATTGCAGACTGTAAAGTCTACCAAAAACCTGTTTGGAACCAATATACAAGAGTGAATCATCAAAACTTTTCAAAAAGGACTCACTCTCCTTCCAAAAGACAAATGGTTCCAAGAGTAGTGTTATTGAGATCTGGTGTTACTAGATCAATTATAACTGCTCAACCAAACAGGCCTTTTCATAATAAAACAACTGATCCTAGTTCTCAAAGAGCAGTAAAATCTGCTGCTAAGGCAAAAGACTCTGCTGCTGTTACACAAGCTGACTTTGCTGCCAAGGCAAAGAGTTCTACTGCTATTTCAAAATCTATAACAGATACAGTTGTTGAAAACCACTTTTATGCTGTTAAGGCCTCAGCTTGCTGGACTTGGAAACCAAAATCTAATGCTTTATCTAAAGTTCCCAATACCAGCAGTGCATCAATGAACCTCACTAAGTATAATTATGTTGATGCACAGGGCAGATCCAAGCCAGTGATGGCTTGGGTCAAAAAGAGAAACTGATTTCTCTACTTTTCATGTACAGGGCAATCTACAGGATGAGCTAAAAGACAAAGGAATTATTGATAGTGGTTGCTCTGGACATATGACAGGAGACATTTCCCAACTTGAGGATTTTGAGCTAATTGAAAATGGTGGAAGTGTTGCCTTTGGAAATGATGTCAATGGAGGAAAGATCATAGGTACTGGTACTATCAGAACAGGTAGTTTGGATTTTGAGAAGGTGC
>LBNU01000837.1:7628-20238 GCA_014162995.1 Artemisia annua | reverse complement strand
GTTTTTTTTGTGTTTTGGTAATTAATTACACATTGTAACGGCTCATGATGCCACTGTTGGAATTTTATACTCATGACAATCATATATAAACAATAACATCAAGTAAGCATAGCGGAAACATTTAGGATCATATAATGCATAATTAATTAACCAAACATAAAAGTAAACGTACGGTTTGATTCTAGCAAGAACAAGAATCAATTCTTCAATTCAAGATCAAGAACCCTAATTAGGGTTTATGTGGATTAAAGAATAACCCCTTACCGTTTTGCTATTCAATCCAAGAATTCTAACAATAGTGTGTTAGTATCACGTTCTTGTACACACGTACTATTAGCGATTCAATGTGAATGCTAGTTCTTGATCACAATAGATTTACCAAACACTTTGTAATGTTCAAGGCTACTCGCAAATCCCTTTTCTTGGGGCTTCACTCGTTGACCTATAAACAAGAGAGGAGAAAAGAAGAAGTTTGGCCTTCTATTGAAATCAAGTGTACCAAGGGATGAATACATAGGGATGTATTTATACCCTTATGGTTGAGATCAAGTTTACAATGGTTTCCGATGTGGGATTCCATTGTTTGGCCATAAACAATTCCAAGAGAAGATTTCTAGAACCTTCTCTTGTCTTGTTTTATTTTCTTCGTATCCCGTTAACATTTACAGACCGTTAGTCAATTCCATTAATTACCTAACGTTCTTTAGTCGTTTATTGTGAATTAAATAATTAAATATAACATTTGATATTAATTATTTAAACATCGAGTCTCATACGTAAAGTGTGCAATCCCGTGATCTCGAGTTCGATCCTAACATACGACTACTAAAATAATGTCCAGAAACTAACATTATGTCCATCAAATTAACACATGAATGTAAATAGTTAACCTGAATGACCAGCACCCCATGGTGCTTCACGGGCATTAACTTTTCTCCAATGTTCTCATCATGATTGTAAAATTCGAGCTCCCTGAGCTCGACATCAGCAACCGCTTCAATAAAGTCTACACCATTGTTGTTACAGTGAATCTCAGGTTCACCAATGTCGTTTTGCACTATCTCTCCGGCAAGTGGGTAGAACAAGGAGAGTGTTTGAGACAAAGAAGTCTTGAGGACGTCAAACATAGTGGTGATATTCACATGATTATTTGGTTTTTTGAAACAAAAGAAAGTACCAAAATCAATGGGTGGGACTAACAAGTCTAGGTTTGTAAGGGGTAGCCAGTGCTCATGACAAAGTTGTTTTGGTGTCATTACATTAGTCTTTATCACCTTCACTTTAATACCCATTATGGAGATAGAGATACAACAAGATATGTGTGTGTGTAAAACGAAGAAAGAGTGTGTAATGTGAATATTCACTTGTGCAGCAGCTTATATACGTACATATGTACATAGACAAACATATAGGTATCAATTGTGTATCAAACACTACCAAAACTGAGTCAAACTCTACAGAATTAATTTGTACATTTCTTTAACGAATATATTTGCTATAGAAAAGTTAAAAAAACTTTCTAGCCACATTTATAAGCTTGAAAGTTTTATAAAAATATTACGAACAAGGCGGTTTAATCTAGACAATTAAAATATATAAAATGTTCGTGTAGAAATTAGTTAGTAAGGTCTCATCTACACATTTTTACGTGTTGTTTTTTTGAACAGATCGATATTTATAACAGAAATCAGCAAGTTGCTAGCCTTTCTAAAAAAAAAAAAAAAAAAAATCAGCAAGCTGCTAGAAACAAATTTTAGTTTTTTTACAATGTATTATTGTTACAAGCAAGCTTTGGATCCGATATCCACTCAAGCCAAACAGGATGCAAACTAGAATATCTAATGTGTAATCCATGAAAAGAGAGTGTTATAACCTCTTCGCGCAGCATATCGTTCCTTGGTGGTTTGACATCAAAGAAAATTTGGTCCTATATTTCCAAAGAACCCAACAAGTGTTTGAGCAACCACATCAAAGCAGGTCTTCAGAGTGGTGGACAAAGACATGTTATCATCCCCCGACACCACATCAATCACATATGTTGTGAGGCTAGGTTGTCGATGCCCATCAAATTCCTACAGAATCCTAGCAACACCGCATTCGATAAATAAATGTTGGGCTGATTCTGTTACCTCATTACATATACTGAACAAATTAAAGGACTCATTGTATCGATTCCGCGGTATTGGCGGCCTATCTGTTGCTAGTTTCCATGCAATTTTTTCAACAAACCATCGAAATATTTTATAATACAGCTTCTTAGAGAAATGTTATATCCTTCTAAACATCTTCATATTTATCTTTCTACTGCCACATGTCTCTCATTTACTGTTGAGTGAGAAAGTAAATCCAACGAGCCAATGAATAATTAACACATAAGATGTTGAAGAATAAGTAGGAGGATGTTCAAGAGAATATATCATTTCTCAACTTCTATCTAATTACATTCCAAATCATGGTTTAAACTATTTTGTTTTCTAATTTGTAAATCTATATAGCCACCCTTATTACGGATTTACAAATTACAAAACAAAATAGTTTAAGAGCAATGATACACTCACAAAAATAAATCCACAAAACCATTCACAAAAGGAGGTGTCACTCTCTGATTGGCTTAATTAGAGAGAAGAGAAAGAAACTATATAAAAATACACCAATCATGGAGTGACAACTCTTTTTGTGGATGGTTTTGTGGATTTGTATTTGTGGGTGTATCATTTCTCATAGTTTAAACCTCAATTTATATATAGTTTAAACCTCAATTTATATATATGCTGTCCTATGTTAAGTACTTTAAGAATTAGGACCTAAACCAGCCGGCTTACTGAACAAAAAAAAAAAAAAAAAAAAAAAAAAATTTTATATATCACTCGTCATTTGGCGATTTGTGTATTAGAACAAAACATTATTTTGAATAAGTCAGCCTGGCTAGACCATCTTTGGATCTTTTTGTGTATTTAGTTGTGTGGGTCATAAATGTTCGTTTTGTAGCATGTGTCTTTTATTTTTGTGAAGATGCCTTTCTTTAATGTTATTTATACCTATTAATCATGTAGGGATGAGCACGGTACCATTTTGGTACCGTACCGGCACCGTTTATAAAGTACCGTATTTTTTCCTGACCAAAATATGTAGTGCCGATCCCGGAACCGTATGGTATATCGGTTCCTGTGCCGAATTCGTGTAACCGGTACCAAACCGAATGAGTACCGTTTAGCATTAAAAGTAATCTCAAATTTGACCCTTTTAGTCACTGAATTCGCTTTAGAGTTCATTCTTTATTGGTTGAGGAAAATGTACCAAGTCTTTTTCTTTAACCCTCATTCTTTAAGCTAATCACCTAGAAATAGCATAAACTAAAAATGCATGGAGTTCATACCTATGTTAGTCAATGAATTCGCTGTAAAGTTCATTTTTTTTTGGGAGGAAAAGTACTGATCCTCTTTCTTTAAGAGCTAATCTCCTATAAATACATAAGCTAAAAGTGCCATGGAGTTAATACCAAAGATAAGTTTTAAGTCATGCGTAAAAATAACAAATACATTTTCGTATGTATACACATGCATTTATCTTTATGCTCATTATACAAAATTAGCATTAGATATTATTTCCATTGTTAATAATGCATGGAACGGGTACAGATCACAAGTTAAAAAAAACATTTGGACTCTTTGTATGCCGGTGCTAAACTCGGGAATTCCCGTCTTGGTACCGTACCATTTTTAGTGGTACGAAATCTTTTTGAGCTAATTTCATGGTACCGGTACCGTACCGAGTAAAGAGAACCGGTACCAGTACGGGTCGGTACCGGTATAGTTCCGGTACCGTACCGTTTTTTCGGTACCTATGCTTATCCCTATTTAAATAGATGCCTAATGCATAAATTATTTTTACAGTTGTATTATTTACTTTCTCTCCCTAAATTCCCACCAATCATTTTTTTAAATCAATCAATCAAATCATTAGGTATATTTGTAGATTTGATTAGTAGGCACAACAATTATTTTTCTTCTTTAATCACTGATTTCTGTTCGCAATTTTCTAATTTCAGACTTTCAAAAACAAATCAGGTACGACTAGCGCATGGCCTGATCCACATTATTTACGATAGTATACATTTTAAAGCACAAAATATTTGTCAAATGGACCACGCTAGAAAATACGCTACATAATTATCACACTAAGGCTACTACCAACAATCACAACATTCACTTTTCACCTTACCGTCATATCAATTTTCTCTCTACTTTCACACTCTCTCACTTTTCACTCCCAATAATTCATACCACTTTCATCATTAAACCCATTTTTTTTTAATTTATTAAAAATAAAACTTTTATTCATTATATTAAAAACATACTTTAAGAATAAAACATCATAAATATTAAAAACTAAAACTACACATTACGAGAAAGATGTTCCGTTAGATCGGCGAGAAGGCTTTGATGCACCTGTGGCACTTTGATACATTTGATAACTCTATATCTATCCTTTTAGCATCATATGGGGTCGTCCGGTTGATGTGCTTCCTCGGGATATCGCCAAACCTTGCTCTTTTATAATTATATTATGTAATATAATGCATGTAATCATATTCCTTATTTTTTCTTCACGCAACAGTCATACGGGATTGTCTAATACAACATAAAATCAAAAGCTACTAAACGCATGATCATTTTCCTTTTCTTTTCCTGAGTTATGTTGTTTTAAGATGTGGTACAAAAACAAAGACAAAATAGAAATCAAAAGCTACTAAACGCATGATCATTTTTCTTTTCTTTGCACTCTAAACTTTCTGATCTAAATCTCTTCTCTATTCTTTCACACTCCTTTGATCATATAATCATAAGCTTTTGTTTCCAAGTAATCCAAGCTTCAACCTTTCAAGTGCAAGAGAAGAATACTTCAATCCTTCAAGACAAGAAGTATTACAACTTAGTGTGATCTCTACATCTAAGTTGTTTGTGCATCATCATTTGTATATTATTCATTCACTTGTGTATAAGTTGTGAATATTAGTTAGATAGGTGTAAGCATAAGGAATTAGGCTAGTAAGGTGTGTAGGTAGAGAAGTTGTGAAGAGATTGTGGTGTGTAAGTAGTATAGGTGTGAAGAAGAAGTGGTGTGATTAAATAGTGCTTAGGTGTGAAGAAGTTGTGAAGTAGTTGTGAAGAAGTTGTGTTGTAGTGTGTAAGGTTTTCTCCGCCATAAGGGAGCTTGTTGACATAGCGAAAAAAACTCTCGAGTTAGGTGCTCGGGGAGTGGAGTAAGGCGAAGAGGTATTTCGTAGCCGAACCACTATAAATCTCTTGTCTCCCGGTTCGATCTTTCCATCTCTCACTTATTGTCTTAATTGCTTAGTTACTTATTTCATATACATATATATATATATATATATATATATATATATATATATATATATATATATATATATATATATATATATATATATATATATATATATATATATATATATATATCTATATCTTCTAATAAAGCAAGGTATAAAAAAGACAATTTTGCCCCTTTAAAAAATTAATGCTGAAATTATAGAGTGTCTACAATAGTCATTTTGCTATAATAATATAAAGTTAACCTTTAATTTTGGTGGTCAATTAAATAAATCTGGCTTATTTTTGGGTTACNACCAAACCATTAACTTATGCGATTGGTATAGGCAGGTCCTATATGTGTCAACAAGCAGGTAATGTTATAGAAAATATTGATACTTCATATTTGCTACTAATTATTCTTTAGCATATTTTCATTCAAGTTCAAAATCTTAATCTCTTTAGCTCTTCTAGAAAATATTGAAGAATTTATATAAACAGCATCATTCTTTTCAATCATGGTTTTGGGTTATATATAATATAACTATACTGTAATAATTTGCAAATAATTGTGAAGAATTTTTGACAAAATCATTCGTTTCATAGGCCACCTTAAACTTTTAAACTTTAGTTAAAAACTGTAGTTGTTTATAAAACTTGGTGGTTATCTCATATGGAGAATTCAATGGGGGAACAAGGACAGTTGGAGTTAGGCAACGGTATATTTTGTCCTCCATCAATGAATGGTTATTCGCAATTGATGTTTCATGTCTCCTCATAGAAGAAACACGTTTAATAGACAAATGGGCTTAGGAGGGAACAATGAAGGTGGTAAGCAAAGGAGAAGAGTGTATTATCAGACTTGGAGGTAAGACAACAAGTGATAATATCTCTGCTCTTATTGTTTACCGCATTTATGATTGTATAAGCACTTGTGTTAATCTTTAGGTGAACTCTATGCTCGGGCATTTTTTAGGTGAACTCTGCTCTCGGGCATAACTATGTCAAAAGGATCCACATAGCAATTTTGGTTGATATCTGTTACGTGAAACAACTAACAAAATTACAATAAAGATGTATGACAACTTGGTCAAAATAGAAGAATCTGTAAATATGATGTGATCTCTGCTTAGTGGTTGGCTTGCACTCTTGCGGCAAACCTGTTACCTTATAAAAAAGTGTTTGCAAAAACTTAGATAAATACCCAATTGGGTGTGGTGGTCTTTTACTACTGAGTTGGTTTGCTTTACTTCTTACTTCATTATTATGTGCAATTATCAAAATAATTACGAAGTAGGACTGATATATTTACTCCAGTAGCACAACAATGCTGCATAACTTGGTGGTAGCCCTCATTGGTTAATTATAGTTTAAGTGAAATTTGCTATATGAACTACAAAGATAACCTCCACCCAGATGTAATATATGTGCAAATGGTTTTGTACTTTTATTATTTAATAGAGCTGGAATTGCCTTATGAATAAGCTACAAAGGAAAAACAATTTTTAGTTCATTGGTGTCGAAAAGTAAAAACAATTTTTAGTTCATTAGTGTCGAAATACTTTTTTCGCGAAAAATCAGCTTACACCACAAGCTTCGCCTGTTAAGTCATTTACCCAAATCCAATTTCATTCATAAACCGTAACCCAATCTCCCCAGCCATCATCATTCGCGAACGTAACTCGCAATCACCACTATATTATTAAATATTAATCAACAAAAAAATTATTTGAATTGGGTTCCATGTAATGTAACAAACATATGATTTAAGTTTGCACTCAATATATTACGGTTTGTTTTTTTTAGCTCAAATGATTAATATGTGCAGGTTTTCGTGTTTGGATTCGATTGACGAAGACTTGGTTAAACAATTCAAAACAGTAAGTATTTTATCTTCATGATGATTATCTCTTCAAAACAAAAGGGGGGGGGGGGGGGGAGGACGGAGGTAAGAGGAGATAATGGTTTGGTCTGCAACTGTTGGTTCTAGCCCAATTTTAGGCAGATAAATACACAAACTACTATGCTAATATCGCCAGTGATTGATTAGCTGCATTATATTGGTTATGAGCTTCATGACACGGTTTAAATCAGTAATTTTGTATTGATACAATCGTAGCAAAATGCTTACCACCCATGGTGAAAGTGCAAATGGCCATAGCACCTTTGTAGCCGCCCACATCTTTGGAGACGTTTTATAAAATTGTGAACCATGTTAACTTTCGTTTCTTAGCCATACAAGGAGACAACGCAAAACAACCCTGAAAATACTTGGTAACAATAGAATCCATTGATGAATGTGTTATGAAATCCATAAAAACTGGGCTCGACGAACAACAAATCAAACATATTAATGCTATTTCAATCAAACAACAAACCATTCGAGACATTACCTTATTCTCATGGCTTTAAACAACCTACGTTGTATACTGGCTGCAATAAAAAAGATCTTAAGATCACTCTTATCAAGCGGCAAATGACGTTTTCAAGAAATAATGAAAATATAACTGAATCAAAAGTTTAGTAAATAAGTGTTTCTCCATTGATACTATGATTCATAAACGAACATACCGTCCATCCCTGGTTCACACTTCCCGAACAGTTGAGAATCAATTGGACAAACTGTAGAAACAATAAGGAAAAGACATGTTTTAAATAACCGAAATCAGCTTACACCACAAGCTTCGCCTGTTAAGTCATTTACCCAAATCCAATTTCATTCATAAACCGTAACCCAATCTCCCCAGCCATCATCATTCGCGAACGTAACTCGCAATCACCACTATATTATTAAATATTAATCAACAAAAAAATTATTTGAATTGGGTTCCATGTAATGTAACAAACATATGATTTAAGTTTGCACTCAATATATTACGGTTTGTTTTTTTTAGCTCAAATGATTAATATGTGCAGGTTTTCGTGTTTGGATTCGATTGACGAAGACTTGGTTAAACAATTCAAAACAGTAAGTATTTTATCTTCATGATGTCGATTTCTTTAATACATGTTTTTCCTTTATTGTTTCTACAGTTTGTTCCAAATTGATTTCTCAACTGTTCGGAAGGTGTGAACCAGATGGAGGTATGTGTTTTTATGAATCATATATCATATGGAGAAACACTTATTTATAAGACTTTTGATTCAGTTATATTTTCATTATTTCTTGAAAATCGTATTTGGACTTTGATTGATCTTAAGATCTTTTTATTGCAGCCATATACAACGTGGTTGAGTTAAAGCCATCGAGAATAAGGTAATTGTCTCGATGGTTTGTTTGTTGATTGAAATGCTTATATGTTTGATTTGTTGTGGAGCAGTTTATTGGATTTGTAACACATTCATCAATTGGATTCTATGTGTACCAAGTATTTCAGGTGGTTGTTTTGGTTGTCTCCTTTGTATGGCTAAGAAACGAAAGTTAAAGTGGTTCACAATTTTATAAAACGTCTCCAAAGATGTGGGGCGGCTACAAAGGTGTATGGCCTTTTGCACTTTCACCATGGGTGGTAAGCATTTTGTACATTGTATCAATACAAAATTACTAATTTAACCGTGTCATGAAGCTCATAACCAATATAATGAGCTAATAATCATGCGATATTAGTATAGGTAGTTTGTTGTATTCTGCTAAAATGGGCTAGAACCAACAGTTGCAGACCAAACCATTAACTTATGCGATTGGTATAGGCAGGTCCTATATGTGTCAACAAGCAGGTAATGTTATAGAAAATATTGATACTTCATATTTGCTACTAATTATTCTTTAGCATATTTTCATTCAAGTTCAAAATCTTAATCTCTTTAGCTCTTCTAGAAAATATTGAAGAATTTATATAAACAACATCATTCTTTTCAATCATGGTTTTGGGTTATATATAATATAACTATACTGTAATAATTTGCAAATAATTGTGAAGAATTTTTGACAAAATCATTCGTTTCATAGGCCACCTTAAACTTTTAAACTTTAGTTAAAAACTGTAGTTGATTATAAAACTTGGTGGTTATCTCATATGGAGAATTCAATGGGGGAACAAGGACAGTTGGAGTTAGGCAACTGTATATTTTGTCCTCCATCAATGAATGGTTATTCGCAATTGATGTTTCATGTCTCCTCATAGAAGAAACACGTTTAATAGACAAATGGGCTTAGGAGGGAACAATGAAGGTGGTAAGCAAAGGAGAAGAGTGTATTATCAGACTTGGAGGTAAGACAACAAGTGATTATATCTCTGCTCTTATTGTTTACCGCATTTATGATTGTATAAGCACTTGTGTTAATCTTTAGGTGAACTCTATGCTCGGGCATTTTTTAGGTGAACTCTGCTCTCGGGCATAACTATGCCAAAAGGATCCACATAGCAATTTTGGTTGATATCTGTTACGTGAAACAACTAACAAAATTACAATAAAGATGTATGACAACTTGGTCAAAATAGAAGAATCTGTAAATATGATGTGATCTCTGCTTAGTGGTTGGCTTGCACTCTTGCGGCAAACCTGTTACCTTATAAAAAAGTGTTTGCAAAAACTTAGATAAATACCCAATTGGGTGTGGTGGTCTTTTACTACTGAGTTGGTTTGCTTTACTTCTTACTTCATTATTATGTGCAATTATCAAAATAATTACGAAGTAGGACTGATATATTTACTCCAGTAGCACAACAATGCTGCATAACTTGGTGGTAGCCCTCATTGGTTAATTATAGTTTAAGTGAAATTTGCTATATGAACTACAAAGATAACCTCCACCCAGATGTAATATATGTGCAAATGGTTTTGTACTTTTATTATTTAATAGAGCTGGAATTGCCTTATGAATAAGCTACAAAGGAAAAACAATTTTTAGTTCATTGGTGTCGAAAAGTAAAAACAATTTTTAGTTCATTAGTGTCGAAATACTTTTTTCGCGACTAAATAGGGTCTTTATATGTTGTAGATATTAGAGACTTTATACAAAGAATTCAATGAGAAGGTGTCTCTTGGCAATTCAATAAACACATTTAAACCCGTTTGCACGAAGAGTTTTTTCTTCCCGGTGATGTGATAATGGAACAAGGGGATTTGGCTTATCAACTCTTATTTTGTCTGTCTTAGCAACCTGGTATGGCTTAATTCCAACTACATGGTTTTTCTGGTTTAGTAACTTTATGTGATTTACGAACTCAATTCGGCATAGGAAGAGGTTGTCATATGTGAAGATGGATCTAAAGAAATGGTAATAATTCTAAAACCTCACGACTAATATGGAGATATTTCCATAAAATGCAACATTCCCCAACCATACACAGTTTGAGTTTGTGACCTTTGTAGGCTTTTATGAATTGATAAACAATCTTTCACTAATATCTTTGAGATAAATTTTCACGCTGCACGGAAGATTATGAACAAATTACGGTAGGTGATAATTTATTCATGTAATTAATCTATAGCCTTTTTAATCAATATGCACCATTTAAGCAAACAATATATATAAGATATAGTGGCAGGGTAAAGAAAGTGATGCTCGCATGAAGCATCTGGTGCTAAGGAAAGAAATGCAAAATGTACCTATTTCAGCCATGGGAACCAAAGGATAAAGCAAGTTTGGAGTTGTATTATGGGTTCCAGACACCGTTGATGAGCTCCTTAAAATTTCTTAGGGATAAAAGTTTGAAGAATCTGTAATTTAAACAAGAGTTTAAGGGGTCGTTGAAGGAATTAAAGAGGAAGGTATTGAATATGATCATGAAGATATTCCAGTAGTTAAACCAAAAATTGATCAAAAAGTTATGGTTTTGATTATTTTCATTATTTGTATGTATATTTAACGCAAGTTATCGCAAGTATTTGACAAATTGTTTCATTATTGACTTGTAAACATAAGTTTTGCTTTTATATCTTTACATAAGTTTTGCTTGAGCATAAGGTATCGTTGGCACCATTGGTTGGTGTCATGGGAAAAGTGGTGTCACGGCATCACTTTTCTTATAACATCAAAATCCACAACACCAAAACACCCCTCCCTCATAATAAGTGATGTCGATGTACAAAAAGTGGTGCCATCGTGTTAAAAAAAGGAGAGAAAAAGCCTAAAAAAAATAACAAATTACCAGATCATTTGGGTCGGTCGTGACGGCGTAGGACGGGAAAACACGAGGGGCGGTGTGCACTTGGCGCCGTCCCGTCATGTTAGAGGGGAAAACGCCAGCCTTGGCACCGGGTACCGAAAGCTCTTACAGCTAAAAAGCTAAATCACTTGTGACAATTGGATTGAGATCTTTTAAAGTTTAATTTGAACATGATAGGTCATGTTGATGTTTTGTGAGAAGGAAAAAATTGTGGGTCTTTTAGTGTGTCATTTTCTTTTTAATTAAATTCAAAATCTCACTTAAAATAACACTAATATGACCTGTTATATTCAAATTGAACTTGAAAGAATCTTCATTCTTAACAATTAATCTTAAAAACATGGGTGTAACATCTTGAAATGACACATTCATTTGCTGAAGAAATCTTTACGAAACATTACTGTCACAGTGGTGATTATTGTTGCCATTCGTATTATTTAGACTAAGGGGTATTTGATTTCGACTTAATTGACTTAATATGAAAAAAAACTGAATTAATTAAGTCATATGAAAACTGTTTGTTTGTGACTTAATAAAGAAGGATGACTGAAAATATTAAGTAATAAAACTGAGGTTGTCTGCATTAAGCCATCTGTTAATTAACACGACTTAATGAAAAAAATTAAACAAACAGCCCCTAAGTTTAGATCAGATCTAAGCCGCAAGCGCATGTTTATTTGCGTCTTGAATCATATGTGCATTATATTTGCGTCTTACAAAAGTATTTGTTGGTTTATGTGCATTATATTTGTTATTAATATATGATAGGGCTGCCAATCGAGTCGTGTTTGTGTTAACCTCTTGGGGTTCACGGGTTGGCGTGTTAGTATAACCTCTACCCAAACATTAAATATTATTTGTGTTTGTTGTTATATATTTTAATTATTTTGTTGTTACCTTAATTTTATTCTTTTTCTACAAGAAATGTTCTCAAACTTAATTAGCAAAATATATTAGATGCTTTTATATCGTTTATAGAATTTCTTTTATTTTTATGTACCATAAATATTTCTATTCATACGTGTAACTAAACATATCATTTATTCACATATAATCAAAAATCGTTCTCTTCTATAAGCATATTCTTTTCATAATAAATTCAAAACTACTATTCCACGGTTCTCCATTTAATCCCGTGAATTTCACGGGTTAATAACCTATTATATATAT
>LBNU01000836.1:7447-18638 GCA_014162995.1 Artemisia annua | reverse complement strand
TTTGTCCATGGCCATCTTGTTTTGCATATCTGATTGCGTCATACTCTGTCGGTACGTGTAATAATGACCTAAACGCGTGTTTTTTTTTGGTCCGACTTTATGCAAACAATTGTTCAAATCAGCCCCCTAGGCTTCATTTTCTGCTGGCAAAATGAAATGTTAAGATGTCCAAATATCAGCTGGTTTGAACCTAAAAGGCCAATCTCAACACGTGTACCAATCGGGGGTTTAATTCTTTGTCTTAATATTCGCTTCGTTTCTTTGCTGTGCTTAACATTTATTTCCTCTTATTATTGTTATTTTGTGTCTCCATGCCATGTGCAGATCATAAGACCCCTAAAGGGTGGTCTCATATACAAAAAATTAGCCCCGGGGGCTGATTTAAAAACACCCTTTGATTCCATCAAAAAAACACGTTTTTAGCCAATTTTACGCATACAAGATGATCATATGACATCATATGATGGCTCGTGATACCACTATAGGTGATGTTGAATATATAATCATAAAAGAAACATATAAATGCAGTGGATAACATCACCATACAAGGATCTCATATAGCCATATGATCAATCAAAGAAAACAAACAAGTTTTATACCTTTGTAGCGTGATTCGGGTAACACCACCAATATGACCACCACGATGGAATGCAAGAAACCAAAAGATCAATAAGGTTGATCTTTTCTTATGTGTGAAACACACTACACTTCACCGATCACCACCCGATGCTAGTCTTGACCTCGTAACAATCGATCTAGCCTTGAACTACACTAGAATAAGGTTAGATGGGATCAAAAATCACAAACCCTAATATGGGAGTGTTTAATTTCGTGGCTTATGGTTAGAGAAAGGAGGAGAGAAAGTTGGTAAGGTTTTATTGTGATTGATCTTCAAATATGACCAAATCAATTAGCACTTATCATCACATAAGTTACACTTAGCAACCTTGAACTTCTTTCTTGTTCCTAGCTTAGTGATTAGTGGCCCGTTATTGATCCCAAGTTACGTAGTCGTTTATATATTGTAAATACGATAAATACAATCTATAAAATGGTGTCTCTGTGTATAAGTATGTGACCCCATAGGCTCACATATTTCTAGCCTTATAATTATTTATTATGACACGAGCATACTCCAACAGCAAGTGGGAGGGAAAGGGAGAAGGTGGGAACGGGGGGTCTGGTTTGTTATACAAAGGGAGGGTTTGGGCTTGTGTTGTTGGGCCAGGCAAAAGAAAAGGGCCAACAGTTATAAAAGGGGGTGTTTGTTATTGGGTTGGATTTGGATTTATGGGATTTGGGTTTATAATAAAAGGGCTCGTTTGGTTTGTAAATTTCACAAGGACCAAATATGTAACTTGCTGATTTTTGAGGGACCTGTTATGCCAAATTTCCAAAGTTATTCCAAGGGTGAATTTTGCCAAATGTGAATAGTGTGAGGACCTTTGTTGACTTATTCCACTTTTGAGATTTCCAGGGACCATTTCTGTCAATTTGTGAAACTTCAAGGACCAAACTTGTAATTTTACCAAACTTTTCACCCAATGATTATTCTTGCCAAAGTTCACTAATAGAAGGACCATAATTGTTAATTTCCAAAAGATTTTAATCCCAGGGGCTATTTTTGACAACTTTGCAAAGTTCAGGGACTAAACTTGTAAACTTTTGAAACTTTTCATCAAAGGACTAATTATGACAACTTGTGATTTCCTAAGGACTTTGTTGACTTTACTTTCAAAATTAATGCTCAGGGACTAGATTTGACAAGTTTTGAAAGTTGAGGGACTGAAACTGCCAATTCTGCAAACTTTGTTCGTTTTTCATTTGTTTTCAAACATTTTGCATCTAAAACATATAAAACACAACCCTGGGATATTTTCAGTATTTTGATGCATATTTGGGTGTTTTTGGATGTTTTGGCAGTTCATATAAGACAAAAATGATGAGTATTTACACACTCATCAATCCCCCACACTAAAATATTGCTAGTCCCTAGCAATCTTTTATGAAGACTTTAATGGATTTGATGTCTCTTTACCAAAAACCATTACTTCTGGAGTAGCCAAATGTTTCAGTTCAAGTAAGAACTATGGTACACTGATAACCATATGATTTTGAGCAAACCATCAGCTGTAAAAGGATTTGATTTGTCTTTACCAAAAGCCGTTTGCTTCTGGACTAGCCAACTCTTCACGATTGAAAGATATGGTGAGCTGAATACCATAAAATTTTTGGCAAATTGCAAGCCGTAAACGGATTTGAGATATCTTTACCGAGAGCCGTTTGCTCTCGGATTAGCCAGACCTTTTGTGGATGGGACATGGTGGACTGATAACCATTTGTCGTGTTAGTGCAAAGCACTCACACCAGAAAAAAAAAAATTGGCCAAAATGGGGGAATTAAGGCTTTTAGATGGTAAAAATGTGATCAAATTCGCCAGAATCCCCCCCCCCCCATACTAGAATTGAATATTGCCCTCAATATTCAAAGTCCCGGCCATTATGCCGATACTTTGAGATGTAAAAACTTAGGATTTAGGCAAGTGTGGGAACCATTGAAAAATAAGCTTCTTAAATAGAAGCTATCACTTCTTTTAAAGTGATGATGATGATGATTTTTTTTTTAAGATATGTACATGTAGGGGCATCTCCCCCACACTAGGGTGGTAGAAAGTAGAAAGAAGTCAGAAACACGGGTGAATACCCGTGGCATGCTAGTTTTTGATCACCGAGTCACTAGCTTGACTCGATCCCCGCATTCATTGGTTCATGGGGAAAGTTTGGAGATCCGGGACAACCATGGGTGGTATGTCCTCTCCAAAGTAATGCTTCAACCTGTGACCGTTCACTTTGAAATTTGGTCCGTCTGTTTGAGACAATTCGACGGTACCATATGGATAAACTTTAGTCACAGTGAAAGGGCCAGACCAACGGGTTTTTAGTTTGCCCGAGAAGATCTTTAATCTAGAGTTGAAAAGAAGGACTCGATCACCAACGTTGAAAACGCGGTTTTTGATCTTGGAGTCATGAATCTTCTTTGTCTTTTCCTTGAAAATCAAAGAGTTCTCGTATGCCTGATCCCGAAGTTCATTTAATTCATTCAGCTGAACTTTACGGTGATCACCCGCTGTCTGGAGATCGAAGTTTGCATGTTTCAAGGCCCAGTAGGCTTTATGCTCAAGCTCAATCGGCAGATGACACGCCTTCCCGTATACAAGCTTGTAAGGAGTACACCCGATGGGTGTTTTGTAAGCTGTACGGAAGGCCCAGAGTGCATCATCTAGTTTATCCGACCAAGAGGCACGATTTTCTCCTACTGTCCTCTCCAGAATCCTTTTAATACCACGGTTCGTTACCTCCACCTGCCCACTTGTTTGGGGGTGATACGCAGTGGAAAGACGGTGAGTTACACCGTACTTTTGCATGACTTTATCAAATTTGTCATTGCAGAAGTGTGTACCACGATCACTAATGATGGCACGTGGAGTACCGAACCTAGCAAAAAGAGATTTTAAAAATTTCACAACAACTCGGGCATCGTTGGTGGGTAAGGCTTTCGCCTCAACCCATTTGGATAAGTAGTCAACAGCCACGAGTATGTATTTGTTTCCTCGAGAAGATGGAAATGGCCCCATAAAGTCAATGCCCCATACGTCAAAGATTTCACAGACTTGGATGGCATTTTGAGGCATCTCGTTAGTCTTTGAAATATTCCCGTGACGCTGACAAGCGTCACAAGCTTTGACAAACTCTTGGGCATCTTTATAGATCGTGGGCCAGTAGAAACCCGAATCAAACACCTTCTTGGCGGTGTAGTTTGGATTATGATGTCCCCCCGTGGGTCCATCATGACAAGCTTTAAGAATATCCAAGGCTTCTTGGCCATGGACACACCGCCTGATGACTTGATCGGCACAGATTTTGAACAAGAAGGGGTCGTCCCAGAAGTAATGTTTGACGTCTTTAAAGAATTTGTTTTTCTGTTGGGACGTCATCCCCTTCACAACAAAGTTACCCGCATGGTAATTTGCAAAGTCTGCAAACCATGGGGTAGTAGAGTCACCACGAAAAGAAACCGCATTGAGTGTTTCGAGAGGAAATGTTTCATTTATTTCCTTTTTCTCGAACACGTCCTGGTGAGGGTTTTCTAATCGTGATAGATGATCAGCTGCTAGGTTCTCAGCTCCTTTTTTATCACGGATAATGATATCAAATTCTTGCAGGAGGAGAACCCATCGGAGTAATCTCGGCTTTGCATCTTGTTTGGCAAAGAGATATTTCAGGGCCGAGTGATCCGTATACACTATGCATTTAGTCAGGATTAAGTAAGGCCGGAATTTTTCAAAAGCATACACCACGGCTAATAATTCTTTTTCAGTGGTGGTGTAATGATTCTGAGCCTCACTCATAGTTTTACTGGCATAGTGTATAGGCTGAAAGTGTTTTGTTTTGCGTTGCCCCAAGACCGCGCCTATAGCAAAATCACTTGCATCGCACATGAGCTCAAAAGGCAGGTCCCAATCGGGGGCAACTAAGATGGGTGCTTCTGTAAGCTTTTTCTTGAGAGTTTCAAAAGCTTCGATGCACTCGGGAGAAAAGATGAAAGGAGCATCTTTTTCAAGAAGATGTGTCATAGGCCGGGCGATTTTAGAAAAATCTTGTATGAATCGACGATAGAATCCGGCATGACCTAGGAAACTCCTGACACCTTTAACTGTGGTGGGATGAGGGAGTTTAGCAATGACATCGACTTTGGCTCTGTCGACCTCAATCCCGTTTTTAGAAATCTTATGGCCAAGGACAATGCCTTCTTTGACCATAAAGTGGCTCTTCTCCCAATTTAGACAAAGATTGGTGTCTTCACACCGTTTGAGCATGTTATCTAAATGGGAGAGACATGATTGGAAAGAATTCCCAATGACCGAGAAATCATCCATAAAGACCTCCATAGTTTTCCCGATCATGTCGTGAAATATGGCCATCATACACCGTTGGAATGTGCCTGGAGCATTACATAAGCCAAAAGGCATACGTCGGTAGGCAAAAGTTCCGTAAGGGCATGTAAAGTTAGTCTTTTCTTGATCCTTCGGATCAATGGGAATCTGAAAGTAACCCGAGAAACTGTCTAGGAAACAATAGTACTCGTTTCCCGTTAATCTCTCGAGCATCTGGTCCATGAATGGTAGAGGAAAATGGTCTTTACGGGTGGCGTCATTTAACTTGCGATAGTCAATGCATACTCTCCATCCCGTAACCAATCGAGTTGGAATTAACTCGTTTTCTTCATTTGTGACAACAGTAATGCCACCCTTTTTAGGAACGCAATGAATGGGGCTAACCCAAGGACTGTCAGAGATAGGGTAAATCAATCCGGCATCGAGAAGTTTGATAACCTCTTGTTTGATAACCTCGTGAATTTTAGGATTAACCCGTCTCTGTTGTTGAACTGCTGGTTTAAAGTCATCATCCATTAAGATTTTGTAGGTACAGAACTCAGGGTTAATACCCTTGATGTCGGAGAGTTTCCAAGCAATTGCTTGCTTGTGTGACTTCAGAACCTTTATGAGAGCAACCTTTTCCTCATCTTTTAAGTCTTTAGCAATTATGACGGGCAATTTATCATCACCCTCCAGAAATGCGTACTCAAGATGAGGTGGTAAGTCTTTGAGTTCGACCTTAGGAAATTCAGCAGTTTTCTCAACAGACTTGATTTCCTCGTTATGAAGTTTTTGTGGAAGAACAGGAGGAGGAGAGGGATCTTCATTCAACAACTTCTCAAGGAGAAGTATATCCCTGTCCGAGTCAATCTCTTGGTTATCAATTCCCTCGGGAATCGAATTACTCTTGAGAGAGGCCTCTATTTCCTCTAAGATTAAGTCACTTCCCTCAAACGGAGTTAGGGAAGGAGAAGAATTAGCAATGATAGGTTGAGAAGAGGGAGTGGGATTGCCACTCGAAGAATTATCGGTGAAACTAAGAATTTCCTGAGAATATTCTTCCGAAGCAATATCGATGACATCGATTCTGTTAATTTCTGCGGAGTCATAATTGGAAGAGTATCTCGAAGTCTGATCAAGATTGAATGTGATGGCTTTGTTACCAACACGTAGAGTGATTTCTTCATCAAAGACATCGATCAAAGCACGGCCCGTTCTTAGGAATCCCCTCCCTAAAATGAGAGGAACTCTCGGGTCTGCATCGAAATCAACAATCACGAAATCTGCCAGAAAATGGAACTTTCCTACGTTCACGAACACATCCTCAGCAATACCGAGGGGACGAGATATAGAGCGATCTGCAAGCTCGAGAGTCATGCAGGTAGGAGTGAGTGCCGGAAGAGAAAGTTTCTTCCAGACCGAGTGAGGCATTAGGTTGATGCTTGCACCAAGATCGGCCAAGGCATAGCATTCAACCATTCCCGGGAAAATGCATGGAATGAGGAATTTCCCGGGATCTCCCAGCTTTTCGGGAAGCTGTTTCAACAATACTGCAGAGCAGTTCTCGTTTAATGGAGTTTTTGCCATCTCGAAGAGTTTTTCCTTGTTATTTAACAGATTTTTGATCGTAGATGCAAACTTGGGCATCAGAAGAAGAGCATCCGCGAAGCTAATGTCAAAATGTAATTCTTTAAAAATTTGGAAAAATTTGTCCAGTTGGTGACTAGCTTTCTCGCGGAGCTTTTGATCTTGTAAACGTGATGGATAAGGAATCGAGGGTTTGAGATTTTGTTTTTCAACGGGATCAACTGGAGGTTCAAAAACAACTCCAGGTTTGGATTTGGGTTTCGGGACCGGGACAACTTGAGGGTGGACGTCATCGGTATCTCCGTTATTAGTAGGAAGTACCGTGTCCGTGGTAACCTCAGGTTCACGTTCCGCTACTTGAGAAGAAGAGGTAGCGGGAGCCGTGGGTCCTTTGTATGAAACTCCACTGCGGGTGGTGATCGCCTTAACATCGCCCCTCGGGTTAGCGATCGTGTTGCTCGGAAGTGTTCCTGAGCCCGAGGGTCGATCATTTAAAGACTTCTTGAGTTCGGAGATCTGATTGACCAACAACTTGTTCATTTCTTCTTGGGACTTCATGAATTGCTTAAGCAACTCATCAGATGAAGGTCCAGTAGGAACAATGGCTTGAGTATGATTGTTAGGAACATTTTGAGGCCGATTGTTTTGAAAATTCCCATGATGTTGGTTATTACCCTGAAAATTGTTTCCCTGATGAAAATTACCCTGATTACCATGACCTTGATTTCTTTGAAAATTTCCTTGGTTTTGAAAGCCTTGGTTATGACCGGAATTGAAATTCCCTTGGTTGTTGAAACCTTGGTTCATTCGATTTTGGTTTTGATGAAAATTTTGGTTCCGGTTTTGACCATTTTGATTTTGAGACTGATTAAATCCGGGTGGTCCGAGGAAATTGTTGGAACGATAGCTTAAGAGATTACGGTCCCCCTGTGGTTGGTAAGAATTACCCCCCGTATTGTAGGAACCTTGAGCAGCATATACGTTCTCGTGAGTGAAGCCACCGGTGGCTGGGCACTCATTATAAGGATGTGGACCACCACATGTTTCACAACTGTGACTGACAGCTCTGACTTGATTATTGATGTTCTGATTAGATTGATGCATTCTCAACACAGCAGTGGACAAGTCATCCATCTTTCTAGTGAGAGCAGCTATTTCAGAGGAGGCTGGATTGACAGATTTACATGAATCATTCCTCTCAGCTGAGGAATCCCAGAAATTGTGGTGGGCAGTCATGTTCTCAATGAGATCATAGCACTCCTCGGGGGTCCTTTTCATAAAGGTCCCTCCAGCAGCAGCATTGATCGTGTCACGGTGACGGAGAGTCAAACCATTGTAGAAAGTATCTATGATGGTGACTAGAAGCATGTTATGATTGGGACATCGATCAATTGCAAGCTTATAGCGTTCCCATGCCTCAAATAAGGACTCATCGGGAAGCTGTCGGAAGTTGCTAATATCATTTCTCAACTTAGTTACCATGGATGGTGGAAAGTATTTTGCTAAAAATTTGGTAACCATTTCATCAAAAGTGTGGATCGAATTCTTCGGGAGACGATCAAACCAGGCAGTAGCATGATGAGTGAGAGAATATGGAAAGAGGTATAAGCGAAGGCCGTCATCGGTGACACCATTCTGCTTCATACTCTGGGTGACGGTCAAAAATTTATCGAGATGCTTATTTGCATCGTCACCCGGTAAACCGTGGAACTGACACGAATTCTGGACTTGCTGGATCATGTGGTGCTTGAGTCCAAAATCCGTGGAACTGATAGTGAGTGGTGCAATGGGTCCTCCCCTCCCCTGCATGGTAGGCTGACATAGCTCCTCCATCGTTCGGAGATCAGGAGCTGCATCCCCAATTTCAGAATTGGGTGGGGGTGGTGGTGGTGGTGGGTCATCGTCAGGCATTTTAACGGGTATTTCTTCAATAGCTAGCAATTCAGCTATGCTCCTTTGACGATTTCTTCTTGACTGGGAACGAGTGCGCATGCACTAAAAATATTCACAAGTAAAACAAGACCGAGGCAAAACAACAGTGAACTTAAACCAATAACCACAATATAACTGGCTTCTTTGAAAAAGGTACACGTATCACAAGAGTACAATGGCAAGTTTTAATCTTATGTTTGGGAACTTATTAATGGTCATACACCAAGTTGGGTTGTATTCTGCCTTGATTTGCGGTGGTAATATTTTACGTATTTATTTAACAAGAAAACAAATGTTTTTGGCTTTTCGGGGTGTGTGTGAAAAAACTTGGAAATTATTTTTGGAATCGATTCGTTAACCGAAATCGTTCCTTTAAGACTACTCGCAGGGTGGCAGGAGAGAATAATGGATCTCTCTTCGGTTCGCAATTTAATGTCAGAACCTCCGTATTCCACCTGTATAGGTTGTAATCTTAAAGAATCGAAGTAATTTAACTTCACGATCTGTTTTGTTGTTTATGATTTTTTTGGTGTTGTGTAATGACTTTTTTTCTGATATGATTATGATTTTTATAAAAAATTTTACAAAGTGATGTGATTTGTACAAGGAGGGTTTTGAAAACCACTAAACTTAAACGTTTTTTAAAACACGCAACAACCTCCCAGGCAGCGGCGCCAAAATTTGACTTCTCCCAAACAGTCAACTAAGTCAACCAAGGGTTCCTGGTCAACTAAGTCAAGCTATGAGGGAGAAAGTGATCAATTTATGATCCGGTGTAAGCACAGTGTATCCCCGGGTCGTTAAGTCCCAGCGAGATTGAAATTGTGTTTTGGAAACGTCAGAAGAAGAGCATCCGCGAAACTAATGTCAAAATTAAGGGTGATCACGGTCCAATTAGGCAAGATTTGGCAAGTTTTTTCGGGTTTTTGGTCGGTCCGGACCGGATCGACCGGACCGAGGACCGAATTAGCCAAAAAGATTAGACCGAGGACCGGACCGAATGTGGTCGGTCCGGTTCGGTCCGGTCCGGTCCGGTCCGGTCGGTTTTGTCGGTCGGTCCGGTCCATCCGGTCGTTTGCTCAGCCCTAGTCAAAATGTAATTCTTTAAAAATTTGGAAAAATTTGTCCAGTTGGTGACTAGCTTTTTCGCGGAGCTTTTGATCTTGTAAACGTGATGGATAAGGAATCGAGGGTTTGGGGTTTTGTTTTTCAACGGGATCAACTGGAGGTTCAAAAACAACTCCAGATTTGGATTTGGGTTTCGGGACCGGGACAACTTGAGGGTGGACGTCATCGGTATCTCCGTTATTAGTAGGAAGTACCGTGTCCGTGGTAACCTCAGGTTCACGTTCCGCTACCTGTGGAGGAAGAGAAGAAGGGGTAGCAGGAGCCGTGGGTCCTTTGTATGAAACTCCACTTCGGGTGGTGATCGCCTTAACATCGCCCCTCGGGTTAGCGATCGTGTTGCTCGGAAGTGTTCCTGAGCCCGAGGGTCGATCATTTAAAAACTTCTTAAGTTCAGAGTTCTGGCTGACCAACAATTTGGTCATTTCTTCTTGGGACTTCATGAATTGCTTTAACAACTCATCAGATGAAGGCCCAGTTGGAACAATGGCTTGAGTTTGATTGTTAGGAACATTTTGAGCACGATTGTTTTGAAAATTCCCTTGATGTTGGTTATTACCTTGAAAATTGTTTCCCTGATGAAAATTACCCTGATTATGAAAATTCCCTTGATTATTATGACCTTGATTTCTTTAAAAATTTCCTTGGTTTTGAAAGCCCTGGTTATGACCGGAATTGAAATTCCCTTGGTTGTTAAAACCTTGGTTTATTCGATTTTGGTTCTGATTTTGATGAAAATTTTGGTTCCGGTTTTGAGCATTTTGGTTTTGAGACTGATTAAAACCAGGTGGTCTGAGAAAATTATTGGAACGATAGCTTAAGAGATTATGGTCCCGCTGTGGTTGGTAAGAGTTACCCCCGCATTGTAAGAACCTTGAGCACCATATACGTTCTCGTGAGCGAAGCCACTGGTGGCTGGGCACTCAGTATAAGGATGTGGACCACCACATGTTTCACAACTGTGACTGACAGCTCTGACTTGATGATTGATGTTCTGATTAGATTGATGCATTCTCAACACATCAGTGGACAAATCATCCATCTTTTTAGTGAGAGCAGCTATTTCAGAGGAGGCTGGAGTGACAGATTTACATGAATCATTCCTCTCAGCTGAGGAATCCCAGAAATTGTGGTGGGCAGTCATGTTTTCAATAAGATCATAGCACTCCTCGGAGGTCCTTTTCATGAAAGTCCCTTCAGCAGCAGCATTGATCGTGTCACGATGACGAAGAGTCAAACCATTATAGAAAGTATCTATGATGGTGACAAGAAGCATGTTATGATTTGGACATCGATCAATTGCAAGCTTATAGCGTTCCCTTGCCTCAAATAAGGACTCATCAGGAAGCTGTCTGAAGTTGCTAATATCATTTCTCCACTTAGTTACCATGGATGGTGGAAGGTATTTTGCTAAGAACTTGGTAACCATTTCATCAAAAGTGTGGATCGAATTCTTCGGGAGACGATCAAACCAGGCAGTAGCATGATGAGTGAGAGAATATGGAAAGAGGTATAAGCGAAGGCCGTCTTCGGTGACACCATTCTGCTTCATACTCTGGGTGACTGTTAAAAATTTATCGAGATGCTTGTTTGCATCGTCACCCGGTAAAC
>LBNU01000835.1:24324-34697 GCA_014162995.1 Artemisia annua | reverse complement strand
GGAATGGCACTCTCTGACGTGTTTGTCATATTAAGATTGCTCATTGATATAGTAACTTGTTGTGACAAAGATAAACCTCTAACACTTAACCACTAACACTTAACCGCTTCTCTAGTTAACCGCTGGAACTTAACCGCTATGACTTAACCGCTGATTATTAAACCGCTGACAATAGTAACCGCTGACAGAGTAACCGCTGGTTAGTTAACCGCTGAAGAGTAAACCGCTGGAAGTTAACCGCTGAAACAGTACAAAGTACAGCGTAATGTTCGCTCCACTACTTGTCCTAACCGCTGTTGCTAACTGCTAAAGTCCCAACTTAACCGCTGCGAAGAACACCTTATCGTAGAGCAAACCGCTGCCAAGAAAAAGTTCCAAAACAACTCGTACACTACTCAAACGTTAGATTTAGTCCAACCAACTGATAAACTAGATGAATCTAACCCCTCTAATCCTAGAAGTACAAGAAAGAACACAAGAATCACCACGAACAAGCTCCAAAATGAGTAGAAACCACCCTAAACTAGTAGAAACCAAAACAAACCATACACCACAAGTCCTAAAATCCCTAAGATGTAACCATGGCTCTTGATACCAATTGTAGAACACTAGATAACATCACAAACACGCTCATACATGTGGTTATGGTTCGTTATTTATAAGAAAGAAATGTAGAGAGAGAAAGTTAGAGAGAGAAAGAGATGAAGCCTTAGAGAGAAAACCAAAAAAAAGAAAATGAGATTATGAGAAGGCTTACCCTCTCCAAGGATGGAGAGGGCATTTATATGTACATGGGTTTTGCCACTTGGGCGTGCCACTTGGGCTGCGGATCAGGTATACAGTGGGTAAAGACCCGTCCTTCTTCCGCGAACTAATCTACTTCTAAACTACGTTTAACTAACTTTTGTAACTACTACGAGCTAAACAATGCTTAATCATATCTGGGGTGACCGAATCTTTCTTATACAAAAAGCGTATTCCTAACAAACATAATCAAGTGAATTATCATAATCAAACTCGTAATAGTCACGATCATCACATAATGTTACACAATCACATTATGAATGCATACATCATCATAAGCAAAACCATATCAACCATAAATAATTATCATGACATGTAACAACACACATGGATTTATAATGAACCTCAATATGGTGGTACACAAGAGTATCACAACATAAGATCAAACAACCATAACAACATAAATCAATATCAGTACAATATAATCATAACCAACACAAGGTTTTAATAACTTGTCTGATTGTTCACAAAACAAACTAATACAAGATTATTAATGCCGCGCAGGGCAAGTTAAGATGTCTCTGCTGCAATGATATGTCATAGATCTATGAAGCTCCAGATGTACCTCCTGATCTACGCTCCAACTCTCGGACGATCCTTACCAACCCAAGCATCTCTAGATCTCTGGCTCTCTCCCTAGCCCGAACCTCCTCAAGCGAAACTCTGAGGGTATGAATAGTGGCACTAGCTGCTGCTAGCTCCTGAGTCTGGTGCTCTAGCATCTGCTGAGTCATCGCGACAATCTCTCTCATCTCCTGCATCTCATGACTCTGAACATCAAGTCTGTGGCTGAACTCAGTAATGGTATCCACGACCTCCTCTATCTCAGTACCCATCATCTGAAAGACCTGCTCGAAAGTTACCCTATGCACCACGAGGTTCTGGACCTCCTACTGAATATTCTTGACTCGCTCGAGAGAAATCTCCTCTATGTCACTCAAAATCTCATCAATGTGGTCCTCGTGCCTGGCTAACCTAGCAGCTAACAACGGGATGGTTTGGTGCATCGGCTCTCCAGTGACCGGAAGCACAACTGAGGAGCTCTCTCCAAGCTCCGAAGCTCTCGGGANAAGTTACCCTATGCACCACGAGGTTCTGGACCTCCTACTGAATATTCTTGACTCGCTCGAGAGAAATCTCCTCTATGTCACTCAAAATCTCATCAATGTGGTCCTCGTGCCTGGCTAACCTAGCAGCTAACAACGGGATGGTTTGGTGCATCGGCTCTCCAGTGACCGGAAGCACAACTGAGGAGCTCTCTCCAAGCTCCGAAGCTCTCGGGAATCCCTCTATAAATCTCCAACGACGGATAGCCTTCAACAGAAATGACCATCTCCGAGCATCAACCCTCCTATGGGCACTAGGGGATGGGATGGTCTCAGTGGTAGTAGGTGGAGGTGAAGGGATTGGAGATGAAGTGGGGGATGGTATAGGCACGGTGGTAGTCTGGGTATAAAACACAGTGGGTAGCGGCATAGGTGGTAAAGTCTCTAAAGAGTGGGGTGCGGTGAAAGTAGGCAAAATGTAGGGATGTGGCCGAGGTAATGGAGATGATGGCGAAGATAAAGGTGATGGTGACGAAGATGGTGAAGGTACAGGGGATGGTACAGGTGAAGATACGGGTGATGGAGCCGATGGTGGTGGTGTGGAAACTGGTGGTGGTACAAAGGCAGGTGATCAACGGACTCATTTCTTAGCCGTGCAAAGGAAAGTACGACCATTTGGGTAATACTTGAACCTCTCCATGAATAGCTCAGGCTCAAAGGGCTCAAGAACTCTAACACACTTGCGCCGGCGAACCGGGGAAGGCGGGGATGGTGGTGGAGTAGATGAAGCGGTGTCAAAAGAGTCTGAGTCGGACGACTCATCATCAGCATCTGACCCTGAGTGGTGGCTAGGGGGTGGTGTAGGACAATCATCGGCAGCTAGGAACTGCTGTGACTGGAGGTACTAATCATGAAGATATTGGTCGTAAGTCATAGGTCCACTGAGAGGATGGAAAGGTGGTCCATCAGCAAATGAGTTGAAGTGTGTCAAAGCGACTTCACCCTCCTCAAAGGGCTCAGTCTCTCCAGAGGCGTTCCCAGATGGAACGACAGACGGGATGAAGGGGGAAACGGGTAAGGTGTCATCAGATAGAATGATAGTGGGGGTGAGAGGTGATGCCGGTAGAGCATCATCATTGTCAGACAGTATGATGATAGGGGTTGACATGGTATTGTAATATCCCAATAGTAATAAATATAAGTCATTTATTTCAACTAAAGTTAAATACCTATTAGTCATGATGTCTAAAAGTTATGCATCATCTGCTAAGCAAATCTCAATGCATGATGTTCGATATAATGTTGGCATGGAGGGTGTAGGGTAGTAGGGTGTAAATAGATCATTTTGAAAATGTGGTTATAGTCCAGTGTTTTGAAAATACACTTGGTTCTCTATAACCATGGCTCTGATACCAATCTGTAACACTCCGAAAATCGTAATAAAGCAGCGGAAGTCTGATTGGGGTATTCCATCTCAGATCATAGTCATAATTATAGAAAACGACTAGAAAGAGACGTTTTGAGAAAATTTGTTATCATTCATCAAAGTAAAAATCAAAGTTGCAACAACGGTTCCATAATATTTAATAGTACATATTGAAAATGTTTTAAATTTAAAATGAATGATAACATTTTGGATGTTGTCCAATAGGGGCCCTCGTCCACTCCGTGCCATTTATGCTTCTTAGTTACCTGAGATAAAACATGCTAAAAAGGTCAACACAAAGGTTGAGTGAATCCATAGTGTTTAATTTGTAATAATTTTGAACACAAGCCGAGTAGTAATAAAAACAATAGCATCGTAGTGTAATATATTGCCCTAAGCCTCATGACACGCAAACGTTAACTGGTGACGTCATATGATAATGACGTTAGGTACTAACATTATAGGGATAATATTAGTATAAATGCCCTCGTGCAGGAGGTTGCCGTCCTCCTGTTTAGTTTAAATATAGTGCATTTGGCTACCTATCCGGCTAGCACAAATGGGGCGTCAACTGCCAATAGATCTATTCACTAAATTCGTGTTCACTCGCAAGTGATTAATGGTTCATGATGTGAGGGACTTTTGGCAATAGTGGTAACTTAGGCAATATCAGTCAGGATAGCATACAGAAAAATACTTGTGTTCAGGTTTATAGCATGTATCTCCCCACGGGATTTGAAAACATAGTAAAAAGTGGGACTATGAACTCACCTCAGTAGTAGTCTGAAATGCAATAGAGTCATATAGTAGATGATAGTTCCGACGCGTGACCTAAATTAGTATGGCATAATTCAGTTCACAATTCTAGTTTAAGACTCGATGAAATTTAAATAAGTTTAAAAGTTTTCAAAATGTTTTTGTTATTGTTGCTTGTGTGGCATTATTTGGGTTTAGAGATAATTTGGTAGATATTGGCTTGCATTGGCTCTCGGAAATGTTTAAGGATCAAGAAAGAATACGATTCTGGTTCGACGATAACTGAGAGATGAAGTGTGGGAGGTAATGAATATTAGACGTCGTCAGAGAATAACTAATAATAATGTTATTAAAAGTCTGTACGTATATATCTAAATATTTATGAGTATCTATATGTAAATATTAATTTATAATAAATAGTACGTAAATAAATGTCTTTAAGTAAGAGTTTTATTTAAAATGTGTGTTTAAAATATACTTGTAAGATCTTTATAAAATTGGGCTTGGCCCGCGTATATATATTATAGTTGTACGAGATGACTAAGTGTTGAAATAAATAATAATAACTCGTTGTTATAAAATAGTTATTTTAGAGTATAAGTAAATCATTATAAGTTGTCATAGTTTTATTGTTGTGGAAGATTAAGCTTTGAATATAACTTATAATATGTTTATAAAATATGTTTAGTAGACTTAAAGTAGATCATATATTAATGTCGATATAAGTGAGTCGAGAATCAAGTCGTAGAATAAGTGGAAATACCAGAGACGAATAAGCGAATGTGAAATGACTGTGTGCAAAATAGTAAGGGACGCACCCAAAAGGTCTATGGGCTTCGGCCCAGATTCATACAAATCAAGCACACACCTAAATGGGCTTACTCCCAAGGCTCACACGACCACACCACGAGATACAAGGTTAAGAGCTGGTCATAGCATCGAGTAAGTAAGCAAACCAGGACCCGTTTTCAGGTACCTCTCCCGGTCCAATTTACTACTCGACAACTACTAGGCTAAGCCAAACCAATGTGCGCCCATAAAACTCGGTTTCAAACAAATGAGCTACCAAGTGAGCTATCAAGTTAAGAGTGATTCATTTTCCACAACTTAAGCCAATAATCCTTGCTAAATAAGTTTTCAGTTTGTAAATCTTTAGTTTACCACACATGACTTTTAACGCAACAACAACAATTATATAAACATCTTTTATCCGACATGGTATTAAGTCATAGCACAATCCGATTTATCAGTTTATCATAACTCTCATATTCGACTTAATGGAATCAAAGCATGGTTTATAACTGATTGGTTTATCGAAATGATAACAGAATCAAGATCAAACATGAGAAAGGACTAGATATTACACACAAAAAAAGATCATATGTTCGAATGAAATCAAAACCATCAACGCAACATGTTTACAGATTCAAGTGAAGCAAAATAACAAGAGATTTTTTTAGAACCTTACAACAAAAGATCCGATAGACAAGAAGATCAAATAAACACGAAATAGAGTAGCCCAAATCCAAATCGGCAAGCAATCCTCACACCTCTTTCCACAGGAACAAAACCCTTAAGAAAACCCAATTAAAATTTTTGTTGTGAAAGTTTTTGAGTGTGAGGACTCCCTGATGACCCGATCGAATTTATAGAGATGGAATTTGAGTAGGGTTGATTCCTCTTTTCTAGTCACCAGCCGACTTATAGTCTAAAGAGGGTATCACCTCGTCATCGCTTAGTCACCTCTTGGCTTGTGGTGTTGACTTCGAATCTGGAAAAGGAATATGGAATCACACCTGATGCGCTAGGACCATCTTCTTGTCTTGTGGTCTTTGATTCAGTCTTATAATTTCAGAAGATGAAGCGTGGCAGCAGGGGTTAGAGACAAGGAAGTGGGTTTGTAGGGATGATGATGACGTCTGGTTTTTCAGGGAGCGTGTAAGAGAGATATGGAAGAGAGGAGGCGTGAGTTATGGGAGGAGCAGGTAGGGGTAGATAAACATAACGTTTTCCTTTTTCTTTTTTTTTTAAGTTATTTTTGTTTAGTTTAGTTATTGTTTTGTATGGATAAATAAAAGTGAGGTTTAAGTTAAATAAAAGTGAGGTTTAGTTTAAATAAAAGTGAGGTGTGAGAATGCTTTTGATTTGAGTAATACTCAAGGGGAATTAAACGAACCCCGTGTTTTATTGAATTTCGGTATTTTAATTATTAGACCTATGCCATACTACCACGGTGTCGGCACGCGTGTGGTTTTAGTAAAAATAGGACGTGAGTGAGTTATTTGAGTGGTATGTGAGTTACATCTCATATTCGACAACAAGTGGACTCGTTGTGGCACATATATATATTTAAAAAAATTTAACTCATGGAAAAGGGTTAATTAAACTTTCGATTATCTTTACTTGTAGTTTAACGTTAATAAATAACTCAAAATTTACGAGGTATTACACAAACCATGGTCCTCTTGATTTGATTAAGTTCACTTATAAATGTCATTTACATAAATATAGATGACAAGTATGAGATCATCATGCATGATTAAAGAAATGTTTTTAGCATTATTCAACAATGCAAGAAAATTAGTTTTCATGTGTTTCCTAGAAAATTAGTTTTCATATGTTTGGAAATAGGTTTGAATGTAGATTTAAATAAAATAGGTTGGTTTTTACTTCAAAGTGTGTTAATGAAAGGTAAAGAAAATTTTCCAATCTTTGGTTTTGATCAAAACAAAATTCTAGATATTGATAGTGAAAAGTGGGATAGTCATTTGAAAAACTATTTTCCAAAATGTGAGGTTTTTGCATATTTTTTGAGATATTAGATTTTTGACAACAAATATCATTAATCATAGATTTTAAAAGATGTTTATTAAAAATCTCATGCTCAAGATGATTGGTTAAGCCTATTGTTTCATGCTATCCTTTTCTACATAACCTATGATCATTAGTGAGTGATGACGTAATTCTACATGTTTGATGTGAGAGTGTTGAATGGGGTATATCCTAACATCTATAGCTCCTTTGTTGTTGCACACTTATCTAACTTAATGCCATAGTCTACGAGAGCTTGTTTCATCCATAGTTTTCTTACGCGAGGGATCTAATCCTAATTTTATATTAACGATTAATCCACTTAACTCATTTCACTTCATCACCATGAGTTTGCTAACAGTGGATATAGAAGATTTCCATTTTCTATATTGTTCGACAATGAAAAATTTCATTTTATTCCTAGGAAAGTCAACTAATGATGTTTCTAGGTTATAAGTATATAAGCTATTATGTACGTATATATGTATAAGAGTTACAATAAATATATATGTATACCTAAGAATTAATCTAATTAATCATTTATCTAAGCATGCAAATTATAGCGATGGACATAAAAGAAAAGCATACCTTTTAGTCTTCAATGGATTTTCTTCAAGCACTTCAAGTTACCATGTTGACTTATAGAAGTCATTTGTAGATGAGATTCCAACATTTTTGAAGAATGATAACTTAGCCATTTGGTCCCCATTGTCGCATTGGTCCAAAATTGTTTGGTCCAAACATGTTTAACATTTGGCTAGGATGCATGTATGGTGGTAATACTCCCCATTGTTGTTTATACGTTTTAGTGATTTATTTTTAATCATTACTTTTGTCCTAGTTTGCATAGTCTATTATACTCACTATCTAAATCTTTTTCGTCTAATGTTAAATTTTCATCACTAAAGTATTCGGTTTCGGAACGTACCTCACTTGATGTCTTAGCCATAAGACATCTCTCCTCCTTTGTAGTTTCTTTCTTATCTTTATCGCTATCACTCCAAGCTCCTCCAACGAACGCCTTTTGATTTTGATCTCTTGACATCATTGGACATTTTTCGATGAGATGATTTGGATTACCACATTTGAAGCACTTCCTTTCACTCTTGCCGTTTTTGTCATCTTTATTTCTTTGGTATGCTTTCCTTTCATCATGCGGTTGTCTAACGAATCTTCCTCGCCTTTTGAAGAATTTCTTGAAGTTTCTTACGGCCATGGCATATTCTTCGTCATCACTTTCGGAGGTTGAGCTATCCTCGTTACTAGATTCCTTCCTAGCTTTCAACGCAATTGACTTGCTTTGCTCTCTCTTTCCTTTGACCATCTCGGAGTCTTTCTTTATTATTGCTTCGTAGACTTTCAAGTTGCCGATCAACTCGTCAAGTTGAAGAGTTGACAAGTTCTTCGATTCTTCAATCGCCGTAACTTTAGCTCGCCATTTTGGATGAAGAGCCCTAAGAAATTTCCTAAAAAAATTCTTACTAGAAAAATTCTCATCAAGTGCTTTTAAACTTGTGATGATAGTGTTAAACCTAGCAAAAGCATTATCTATTGATTCCTCCTCCGGAATCATAAATTGTTTATATTGTTGAACTAGAAGATCTATTTTGTTATCTTTAACTTGACTATTACCTTGGTGAGTGATTAGTAAATAATCCCAAATTTCTTTTGCGGTTTTACACATAAAAATTCTTTCATATTCTTTGCGTGGTAACGCATTCTAAATAACCATTTTAGCCTCATTATTTTTTGCTAGTTTCTCTTTCAAATAATTATTTTGTTTTTCAAAAGATACAATTTCATCCTTTTTAGTTTCAAAATTATATTGAATAGGGGGAAAATCACCAAAGGTAATAACATGCCAAAGATCAAGATCTTTTGATTTCACATAAGTTTCGAATCTATTTTTCCAATAAATAAAACCATCACTTTCAAATAATGGTGGTCTTTGCATAGATTGCCCTTCTAAATATTTTTCAGATTTCATAGATCGTTACAAGTTTTAAAATACAATATATTTTAAAAATCTTGTTTGATGTGGCTTTGATACCAATTGTGGAAAACTAGAGGGGGAATTGAATAGTTTTACGTCTTTTTAAATTTATAAAATCTTGGTTTCAAAATATTAATTGAGTTTATACAATTGTTTGTTTGAAAAAACCTTTGATTAGAGTTTAGTATGAAAACAACTATATGATCTATTATATGTGTCCTTTTAGGTTTGTTATAAAAACTTGTTTTTGAAAACTTTGTTTATTTAAAAAGTTTAGATTCGATATTATGTGAATTCAAGTCTAGCAAAATATAAACAATTATAACTAAGTACTAAAGCAATAATAAGATAAGTAAATAAGTAAGAGATGGAAAGATCGAACCGCGAGACAAGAGATTTATATGGTTCGGCTACAAGGACACCTTCCTTGCCCTACTCACTGGTACAAAAAGTTGTATCGGTCACGCCCAAAATGTGTGACGATATGCATATAGTCACACATGTTTTTTTCGTCATGTGTCACCAAAGGTCCCGCCACCGTAGGTGGCATATGGTCACATTGTTGAGTTCATGGCCTTTTCCATCGAAAAAGAGTGACCAAAACCCCGAATATGTGTGACAAATTAGGCACAAGTTTTGTTGGATTAGTCATTATCAGTGACCGTAAATACCTTATAGTCACACGAATATTTTTTGAGAGTAACTATTGTTCGTCCTTTGGCCACATAAATATATAACATATGTGAAATTTGAGATGAGTCTTTCTAGTAAATGTGTATTTTGTGTGACTATTTCCCGTCCTTTGGCCACATGAATATGTGACGTTTGTGATGATTTAGTCACACAATGGGTGTTGCTTTTTTGGAGTTAGTCACATACAATTTAAAACAAAGTGGCGAAAAGTGTTAATAAGTGTGACCATATGCTCTTTAAAGTGAACAAATGTGTATTTTGTGTGACTATTGATCATCCAATGGTCACATGAATTTTATGTTTGTGTGGCCTTTTGTAATATTTAGTCACGCAAACCATGTTTGTTTTGGGTATTTAGTCACATACAATTAATCAAACAGTGGCCAAAAGTGTTAATAAGTGTGACCATATGCTGTTTAAAGTGAAGAAATTTGTATTTTATGTGACTATTGATCATTCAATGGCCACATGAATTTTATGTTTGTGTGACATTTTGTAACATTTAGTCACACAATGTATAAAGCAAATAGTGACCAAAACTGTTAATAAGTGTGACTATATACATCTTTTAGTCACATTTAAGAAATAAATATATATTATATCAAAACAAATTCAAATATATTTCAAAACAAATTCAAATACAATAAAATTGTAAATATAAAATTCGTATATAACTCTATACCCTAGGACCTCTTTTTATACACCAAGGAGTCCTAGTCGGCTTACAATACTTTCCTAAGTATCTATAATCCTTTCATAAACAATTAATACATATCATACAAGCAATACTAACTATATGAACCAACAATACTAACTTATAACTAACAGTTGTAACTAATACACT
>LBNU01000835.1:4900-21617 GCA_014162995.1 Artemisia annua | reverse complement strand
AAGTACTTCGTGTGACCATATATCTTTTTTGGTCACACTGCTCAATTGTGTGACATATATTTGTGACATATGTATATCTATAGTGTGACAAATGTTTCGAGCTGATTTGTATCGGTCACACGTCTCGAATTACAAGTGACTAAAATGTTGAAAAATATTTACCAGTTACCCTCTAGTCACATATATACACAAATGCGTGACAAATATTTTACGAAATGGTCACACAAGTCGGGTCAAGTGTGGCTGTTTATTTAAGGCTGGTACATTTAGTCACGTAAAAATGTCACCGTGTGACCGTTCAAAAACGACCATGTGTGACGAAAGGTCATTTTTGGCCTAGTGACTCCACTCCCCGAGCACCTAACTCGAGAGTTTTCTTCACTATGTCAACAAGCTCCCTTATGGCAGAGAAAACCTTACACACCAATTATCACACCACAACTTTGTCACACCTTTTTCACAAGTTCTACACAACTTCTTCACAACTTCTTCACAACTACTTCACAACTTCTTCACACCTAAGCACTACCTAATCACACTACTTCTTCTTCACACCTATACTACATGCACACCACAGTCAATTCACAACTTCTCTACCTATACACCTTACTAACCTAACTCCTTATGCTTATTTCTATCTAACCAATATTCACAACTAATACACAAATGGATGAATACTATACAAGTGATGATGCACAAACAACTTGGATGTGGAGGTCACAACAAGTTGTAATACTTATTGTCTTGAAGGATTGAAGTATTCTTCTCTTGCACTTGAAAGGTTGAAGCTTGGATCACTTGGAAACAAAAGCTTATGATTATATGATCAAAGGGTTTAAGAGAATGGTATTGAAGATCTAGATCAGAGAGTTTATAGTACAAAAGGTGAGGAAAAATGCCAGATTTGAGCCAGTATTTATAGGGGAAAACATACTGTTCGGGAGCGTGGGCGGTCCTCTTAATTAGGGGTGGTTATTAAGGGGCGGTCCCCTTAATTAATTAAGGGGACCGGCTTTATAATTAAGGGGGCCGCCCAAAAAGTTTTTTCAGGACTTTTGTCTTTTTGTCGGGAAGGTTTTTCCTAAAGATTATAGCCGTTTTTTGGTAGAAATTTGAATTCAAAATATTTATTTTGAATAAAACATTTCTTATAAATACAAAAACATTTTGCATAAGTTTAAAAATATTTGTCCCACTTTATAAAAAATGTAATGTTTGTAAAAAAAAATCTAGTGATTTAGAAAATGTTCCTTTGATCATAAAATGCATTAGGCATTTTGTTTATTCATACCTTAAGTGATTGATTTGTTAAAATGAATATTCACTACTAAATACTTGCTTACGTCATAATCTTTTAGTTCAATGAGTTTACGTTTTGTGATTATCAAAACATAAATATATTGATATATGTTAATAACATTTTTAGGCATTATTTATATCAACATATATGTTGTAATTCCTAATGTTTTTCCTCTTATCATATAAAAATACTTATATCACACGAATGTGATCTCACTGCGGTCTCATAATGATTTCAGATACAAGTTCTAGAATCACATAAATTATTGGCATACTCATAAACAAAGAAATCAAGCATAAAAGGTATATGCCGATATAGGCTCGAAATCCTCACATTTATAGTGTTAATGGTCATAAAATGTGCATATAATGTCATTAATCCCGATTCAGACTTCTTATGATTGTTTTGGATACGTTTTTTATAAACTTTTTTAGTTATTTCCAATTTTACTTCGTTTATATACCCCCGTAATCGGCATACATCACTAGAATGTGCGTCGGTCTTTAGTTATAACCACGTCGTTCTTTAGCCAAAAGCGGCGCTTTTCTTAAATTTTTGTCTTAACAGTTTAAAGTTTTTTCATATACTAGCATAAGTTTTGTCTTTATTTTTCAAGTTATCTTCCCCCCATACTTAAATTAAGCATTGTCCCTAATGCTTTAGAATTAAAAACAATGTATAACGGGAAAAATAAAGGATAACGGTACATCCTAGGTATGCTTTGTTATTCCCCGAGAATTCTCCACGTATTTGTCCATCTTTTGAACCATAATTTCATTCCCTGTATCGTCATTCAACAAACAATTTCCACAAAAATGGTAGATTGCCCTTGGCAACTATGTTAGCAGTTAGATATCATAGATAATAGTTATATTGTTTCACTTTTTTTGAATGGCAACCATGTGCCTACGTGGTGGTGGTGGTGCAAGTGTTTAAATGTTTTAGGTGGGTACTTGTTGGTACCCATGTTACAGACCACAAATTTGTTTAGAACATTGTTTGAAATTGTTTTTAAACCATGACCAACACACTGGTCATCAAGTCCATCCAATAAACAAACCCCGCCGTGCAAACCAAACAAACACGGCGGTCTTCATTCCTGACCTTCTTCACCATATGTTTACTGGATCGATCTCCATCACCTCTGGTAAATCCCTAAGCTTACCAGTCTCAACACTCCTCAAACAACCAAAGTTTCTCATCTCCACAGGCTTACACCACACAGGTCCACAGAATAACTTCATTTGCTCCTCATTAAACAATCCCAAGCTTTTTGCAATTCTTGTTACAATGTGCCCAGAGCAAATCCTTGTTCCACCAGCAGTAACAACTCCTTCACCCAAATGCTGTGCTATCAACCAAGTTAAATTCAGACTTGACAAATGATGGTTCCTAACAAACACATACAACACCCATAAATCCACATCCAGTACATACTGCTCATAATGTGCTCTGTGAAAAATAGATTTCACCATGACCTTGTGAAGTACTTGCAACAATGGGTTTTTTTATCTTCCAAACTCTCTTCTTCCCATAGACTCTCACATCCTCTCCACTGATTTCTTTCCAGAATTCATCAGCATCAAAACTTCCAATCATTCTTTCTCCTTCCAATACCAATCTATCAAAGTTTACATCCCCCATCTATTTGTCTGAATGAATTCCTAACAGCTTACTAAACTCCAACAATGTGACTGATCTCTCAACTCCTCCTAACCTAAACCTCATAAACTTATCTGTCAACACATCTTTATCGGCAATCTCCTTTTTCACTGACAAAGAACTGAAAAATTCCAAGCACCACTCCATGTAAATTGGTTCCCTAATCTCCAAAGCTCTTTTCCACGTCTCTGAGGTAACTATCCTATGGCCATAAACAACTCTCATAAGGAGCATATCCTCCAGGAACTCATTGCATCCTAGTTCTTTCATAATCCTCCAACTTATTATTCTAGGTGCATTAATCTCCTTGAAATAGAACTTGATAAGTTTTTCATTCAAAGCTCTCTTTGTTGGTTTTCCCACTCCTCTCCATAAAAGGTTTGGGTGTTCTTTAGGTTGTCTTTTAGTTGTCTTAAGTGCTTCCCTGGTTCTTGAAGCAATATTAGAACTTCCTACACCATCCATGTTCTACTCACACAATCACAAACAAGCAACATTAGTTGTTAGAAAACATAGGCATCACAAATATAATCATTTAAACAAGTTTCATGCATATTGTGACCAAATTATTCAAGAAAAACCGGCGATTACGTGACAAAATTTTCAACCTTATGAAAATGTTCGGCGGTTTTTATAAAAGATCCGCGGTCTTGGCCCTCAAGACCGGCGGTTTTTATGCTCTGCACAAAAGTGCTCTGTTTCATATTCAAGAACCATTTCCACAATATCAAGGCATTAAAATTCTATCCTTCTCAGGCCTCTTAAATCTTAAAAAAATTCTCAAGTTTCCAAATAAGCATGTAATAACAACATATAGCAATTTAAGCATCATAACTTTAAAATTTCATGCATTCTCAGTCAAAATCTCTTCAAATATTGATATAGCAACTTTTAAACATGTATTCCCCCTTCTAATCTCATAAGTAAACGTTTAATCACTAACATTATTCCACTAACACAGGCAATTGTTCATATTAGGGCAAAGAAAAATCCTAAATCTTAAGTGATCATAATTCTACAACTAATCAAGGGGCAAACTCAATTTTCATATAAGATAACACATAATCAAGCATAAAACACTCAAAATTTTGAATATCATAGCAAACCCTAAGTTCTTGATCATCAAAACCCTAAGAAAATTTTCAAAAGATTAACACAAGTGTAAACTTACCCTTATTGTGTTGAAATTGTGGTTTTTATCTTCAAAAGTGTTGGAAATTATTTTAGATTGCTGGAAAAACCGTCGGTTTTTTTTTTGTGTGTGTGTTTTAGAGTATGTTTTCTATCTTTGCGCGTAATGTCAAAATGTTCAGTTTTTTAGTTATAAAGGCTTCCCTCGTTAAAAACTCGGCGATCTTCATAAAAAGAGCGGCGACTATTTATGCATTTTTTTCTTACAGCATGCTATGATCTTCTAGAAATTAACAAATAGTAAACTAACAATCGAAGAAATCATATAAACATTCACAAATGTTTTTCATTCATCTCTTATCAGAGGCATACTCATCAAGCATAAGCCTGAGATACAACTTATTCAAAATTTTGTAAAATAACATAGAAATAAAAATTAAGAAAGGAGCATTGTTTCAACTCCATTTTTGGTGTTACTTTGATGTTCAAGCAGTGAAATGCTTTGGTGACATAATGTCACCCAGCTTGTAGACTCAAAACCTTTCTCAAACCCATTACCAAATGGATCAACAATCTTTATGTTGACATGCCATTTCCTATCTCCTTCCCCTTTAGTAATACCTCCTGAGTAATTTGGAGTCCAATCTGTGTTTTTAATTGACAATGGTAGTGCACCAAGTAGGGCAGTAATCTTCTTCCATACACAAACATTCTTAAATGGGTTTAGATACTCTTGTTCAGCCAATGTTGTCTCCATGGGGTCCTCATAATCATAATACTTAGGACGAATAGGTCCATAGATAGGCTTACCATTCTCATCCCTTTTTGGTGTAAATTCCTCCTCATCTTCACTGTCACTATCATCCTCCTTACTTCTTTTAATTTTTGTAGTTTCAAAATGGTGGTGAACCACTCCATCAAAAGTTGTCAAACTTTTCTTTCTTGTATCAAGTATTGATCCCAAAGTGTGAATAAAACTCCTTCCAACAACAAGTGGGACATTCTTGTCAACAGGGATATCAAGTAGCAAAAAGTTGGCTAGGATGGTGTGTGTGCTAACTTGACATAAAACATCTAGCAATCTCCCCATTGTTTCAGCCTGGGACATGTCAAGCATCCTAATTTTGTCAATCTTAAGTTTGACTTTTCCTCTTTCAAGCAACTCATAAATTTTGTAAGGCATCATATTGATGTTTGAACCTGTATCAGCCAAGGCATAGTAAGTTAAGTCACCTTCCAAACGTATTGGAAACAAAAAACATCCTGGATCATCAAGTTCCCTAAGTATTTTATGCCCTCTAACAATATGTGCAGCAGCCTCTTCCTTATTCTCATCTTCCACTTCTCCATCTATCTTAAGTCTGTCCATGAGAATAATATCTAGAATCTTTTTGTGCTTGTCTCCATGTTTCAAGGTTTCAATAATTGGTCTTTTCTCATTTAGCAACATTATCCTAGCATACACATCAACTTCCATTTCCTCCTTAGTAAGTTCTTCCCTAGTTATGGGTCGGTTTATTGTTAATGAAGGTCCTTCATCTCCATACTTCATTTTGTAAATTGGTTGTGGCTTGTTTTTCAGTCTCCTACTTTTTCCCATCTTGCATACTAGCTCAGGTGCTTATAGGGCAAGTGTATATTCATTGTTTGGGAGTGGTGGCAAATCATCTTCACAAATTCCAGCAAGTAACTCATCTAAACCCTGCAAATCATTGTCTATCATAGTTGCATCAGGCCAAATGGTTAGTAAACCATTAGCAAAGTCTACAATACTACTAGCCAATCTTAGGAAAGGTATCCCAAGAATTACATTAGGTTCCCATTCATTTTCATTAGGATTAACATAGAACTCTACCAAGAACAACTCTTCTTTCAAGCTTGCTAACAGTTTCTTAGTAACAATCACACTGCCATTTTCCCTTTTCTCAATTTGCACTCCCAACCTTTTACAAAACTCCTTGTGTAACAAATTTTTATTGTAATCAAGGTCTGCAACTGCGTCATAGGCATACAATTCCTCCACAAAACAAGGTGTAAGAAATTTCAAACAACAATCTGGGGTGTCCATCTTTCCAAAAGTGTGTACTCTCTGCTCATTTTTAACCCACTATCAACTGTGTCTGATTCAGAAACATTGTTTTCTCCAATACTCTCTGACTCATCAATCCATCCACAGCTATTCTCCAATTTCAATCTCTTTCCTAGCCTATTTTTATGATCCGTGGCTAACATAGCTAAAATGTGCACAAACATCAAATTAAACATTAGTAGGTTAGTCAAGTAAGTCATAAGCTCATAATCATATTCCAATAACTTCATATAAATCATATATGTCATGATATGCATATGTTTAATCATCATAGAAAAGAAACAAGCTTTCTGCAAAGATTTGTGCAGAACAGTTCGGCGATTTTTCATAAAAGTACGGCGGTTATGTATTTTGGCCGTGATATTTTGGCCGTTTTATTTGAAATTTTCCAGAAGTACGGCGGGTTTAGGTAAAACACTGGCGTGTTTCTGGGTTTTAACAGTCTTTCATAAGAGATATAATCATTTATCAATTCAAATAGCAGTTGAAAACATATTGCAATTATCATCTCATTCATAAAAGCAATCCAATATAGAATTTGCAAGCAAACAATTAAAAAGTAAAAGCAAAATATTTTTGTATTTTTTTTAATGTGCATTATTATATACTCATGCCATAATTCAGATAGTAAAAACAAGAGAAACAAAAGTCCTATGCTCTCAAAATCTGGAAAAAGCATTATACAAGATTGTTTTTAGGGTTTTGTGAAATCAAATCCAACTATTCTTTTACTGTGTAATAAGTTCGGCGGTTTTTTTCTGTAAAACCGGTGCTCTTTTTATCTCAGAAATGAAATTTTGTAAAATTCTAGTAAGAATTCTTGGTATTTAAGTAAATTTTCTTTTGTAAAACTAACAATATGATTCAATCTAACCTCCCCGGCAGCGGCGCCAAAAAAACTTTGATGTGTTTCGAAAGCTTTAAATTTATTAGACTAGTTTCACCATTTCCTTAATACACAAAACACATGGGTAAAAGTATAACCCCTGTTTATAGCAAAGGTTTGAGGTAAGACCAGGTCGTCCCAAGAGAGGATGTTGTTTTTTATTGCTAGTTAAAGGTAACAAAATTAGATTCCAATGATTGTCACTTATCACTAAAACCGTTTTTGTTGGATTTAAGATTTTTGAAATGTTTCCCAATTAATATTAAAAGTATGTTTATTCAAGAAAAAGCACATGAGAATTATAAGAAGTAGCATCATAGAAGTTACATGGACAAAGCATAAGAGTAGAACATGATGATTAATCACGTTAACTAATATATCTATCCTATGTAAAAGAATCTCCTTTCGGCCTTTGATTCTATATACACAGAATGCATAAAGTGTGGTCCAAGTATGAAGTACGAAACATGCATTTCCTCTTGTCAAGCCGTTAGACATGAGACTAGCCATTAAACGTGTCATAGTCAAGGTTATCATTTGTGTTACAAAGCAATTCTCACAAGCATAGCAATGAGTTGTTATAGACAGACAATTCATAATATAACCAACATGATTGAATCTTTCGACCTTTAAGCGATCACAATGATCAATCAAGACAAATGATAAGAGACTAAACAATGACATATCAAATGCAAATATCATAGATTCAATATTCATGATACAATTCTCATAACAATCATGGCAAAAGTGCCTCAAATAAACATAAGGTTACTACTCAACACTTAACATAAAGTAAAACGTGTAAACAAGTATTTCTAACATAATANTGTTATAGACAGACAATTCATAATATAACCAACATGATTGAATCTTTCGACCTTTAAGCGATCACAATGATCAATCAAGACAAATGATAAGAGACTAAACAATGACATATCAAATGCAAATATCATAGATTCAATATTCATGATACAATTCTCATAACAATCATGGCAAAAGTGCCTCAAATAAACATAAGGTTACTACTCAACACTTAACATAAAGTAAAACGTGTAAACAAGTATTTCTAACATAATATTGAGTTTATACCGAAAGTATTCGTGCTCCAAAGTGTTTCTCCAAGTATGGTTCTGACTTCTTAGCAAGTGGTTCGGTGCAAACCACTACTAAACTGCTTCTATTGATCAAAGTAAGATTGTTTGTGTGTGGTGTGTCTAAAACTCCGAATTAGGCTCCTATTTATAGTGTAAGTGCAACCCTAACTCGTCCCTGTAAAGTTATGACAAGCAAATGATCGGTCTTGCCATTTAAGTTAGCTCATTAATGTAGAAAGCATAACTGCCATGTGAAGTACGCCGCGCATTTGGTGTAAAACCGGCGAGCTTTATTTCGCGTAACCGGCGCTTATGTAGTATATAACCGGCGCACTTCATGTTTGACTCGTAGATATATAGTTGACCAAAGATGCCCGTAAGCGGCGCTCTTCCTTCATATAAGTGGCGTGCTTTAGTCTAAACTATGTCTTTTTCCTTTTATGTTCACAAAGTCATCCATCTCGTTTGTTTCTCGTTACTTTCACCAGACCTTTGTCCTGCAAATATATTCTTGTATTAAGTATCAAAAGTCCTAATAATAAGGTTATTTATCCTATAATTCATATAATATCAAGGGTATAAAATGTATAATACAAGACTCATCAGAGGACCAGAGTATACTTGGGATCGAGAGGATCAAATACGTGCTAAATATCCCCATCTATTCTCACCCTCACCCACTAACACTAACTAAATCTCGGGACGAGATTTTCTTTTAGGATGGGAGACTGTAGCAACCCACTAACTTCCCTACTAGCTTCCCATAGGTTAGCTAAGCCTTACTAACTTAACTTAGGCCCTCACTAAGCACAATCTAGGGTAGAAATGCCTATAGAAATTTCCCGAGCCAAATTTTTGCTTTACTATATTTCTATGACTTAACTAACCTTTAGACAAGCTCACGTATCCACCTATGCCAACCATCACTATGGTTACTTGATGTAAACATACTGGTATGTCAAGTCAAGGTTACAAACACATTCTCACTAAGTAAACTATCACTCTAGTACACTATACTTATTAGAAAACCCTAATTGCACCTATGTGTTTACGGTTATCTTTAAAACCCTAATTGCATATCTGAATTAGTTTGAAAGTGTTCAAGGCTTAGGTATAAGTTACAATAGCAACTTTTGGTTATATTAGACTCCCTAGAACATAGTACAACTCCATAGAACTCAGGTACAAGTCCCATAAACACCAAACCATAACTAGGTCATAACTTCACGGAAACTAGGCTAAACTTTCCCAAATCTTTACCATAAGCTACCACCACTTAGTACAAGCCTCCTAGGACTTAATATTAGCCACTAGACACCCATAGGATCCTAAATTTGGCACCAAATCCTAGGCAAAACCCTAAACACTCACTAGACAAAACTAGGTCAAAACTAAACCTAAAACTTAAACCAAGCTACTATACTACTTCTAAACTACCAAGCAAGCACCCTAGCACCTTCCCTAAACCTAGAACACACCATAGCACCTCTAAGCACCCACACCAGGAGGTGCATCACCTCTTTGTCACTACCTTCAACCTCTCGGCTAACCTCCACCACAATCGGCCTAATGGCGCCCCCTAGCTACTATGTAGCTTATCCTCATCACCATTAGACTTGCCACAACCTCCCCTAGCTCTGCTTACTCGACCTCCCCCCTCCTCGACACCTATACCCCCGTTTCTACCTCAACACCCCTTACGCACCTATAAATACCCCTCTCCTCCCCTTCATTTCTCTTCACCACTTCCCTCTCTTTTTTACCTACACTTTTCTGTAAAATAAGACCCTTAGAACACTTAGAAGTTGAGTAGCAAAGCCCTAGCCATGTCGAGTTGAGTTCTTGGCCGAGAAAACCCTAGATAGCCTCGTTAAGCTTCCCACGACCTAGGTAAGCCTCACCTTTGAATCTAATAGCCTTAGTACTGACATAGAATACTTAGAACATGCCTTAGAAACCATAGGATAGCCTTGAACCTTTTCTTTTAGAAGTTTTCATTTAGAAACCCTAATTTTAGAAAATTAGGAGTTTATGTGCTAAATTGCCTCATTATGTGATATAATCTGAATTAGGAGACTTAGTTAAGTATATATTAACTAAACATAAGCTAGTAAACTTAATTATCTCATTAGAATACAACTTGCATGATAAAAGGACTAGTTTTGCAATAGTTTTCATGCATAGGGGTATATACTGTGAATTTCTGAAAATATGAAGTCTAGGGACTATCTTTGACATTACTTAGAAGTTATAAGTATAAGGACTCTTTTTTCAAAAGTTTAAAACCCTAGGATAGAAAGTAAAATAAATTATAAACTAAAAAGGACTAGTTTTGCAAATATTGTTAAGTTAAGGGTATAAAAGGTAAATATTGAAAGTTAGTATAGTTTAAGTAAATTTCTTTCATTCTTCCAAAATATATGAGTATAGGGACTAATTGTGTAAAAGATAGGAAGTTATATGTTTAAATGTTATAAGTTTATAAATATAGGGTAGAAAGTATAAATATGCAAACTTGAAGGGTATAAACGGACTATTTTCATATAAGTATAAAAACCTATTTTAAGTTAAAAGCATAACACAATACTAGGGAGCTTCATGTAAGGGGTATCATGTGATATTTCGTTTTGACGAGTTTGCTGGGTTTACGATTTAAAGTGCCCTGGCTCCTCAAAGGATTATTGCATGACCTCAGAATTATGATGGCTCGAATGGTGTTATGTTATAACTAAACCTAATAAAAACATAACTCAATAATAGGGAGCTTCGTGTGAGGATTTATATACTTCTGAATTATGATGGCCCGAACGGTATTATGTTAATAACATAATACAATAGTAGGGAGCTTCATGTGAGGAGTTATACTTCTAGATTACGATGACCCAAACGGTGTTATGTTATATTTAAAAACCTTAAGAGTGATTAGTTGAGAAAACCTAAACAAAGACTTGACATACACACACCTACACTACCCCCAGGATACGTGAGTGAGTTGTCTAAACCCCTGCTTTACTTACCTTAAGACCCAGGTGAGTTTTCATAGCCTCACTTTTAAATGCTTTACAACCCTGTGAGGGGGATACATGCTTTAAACCGGATACAAGTCTTTTTCTTTGGTTGTTGCACGAGTAAACTATCTGCCACCACTACATAACTAAAATTCATGAATCTAATCATTTGGGATATTTTACCCAAGTGAACGTGAATATAGTTGATAGATCTATTGGAGTTTGACAACTCCCGTTGATACTACCTCTCACTGGAGGGTATCAATAAGTACTATATTTGAACCCTCTTTTAAGGATTAACTTTGGAAAAGTTATCCTTCCCGTCCCCTCATGGTTGGTCTGCAAACCCCATGACCCGGACTGTTAATGTGTGGTTCATGAGCTTAGTGCAATATACCTACTATAACTAACTTTTCCACACATAGGGTTTAAGCTAAACCCTGTGGAACTTATATTCACACCCTATCTACTTAAACCTATGACTCTCACTCAACCTTAGTGTTGACTTTTAAGCATGTTATCCTAGGTAACTAAGTTCTTTAGGAACCCTGGCACGGAAAAGAACTGGACATGAGGACGTCCATAATAGTTATCATTCATCAGTTTTTGCCTAAAAACGTATCTTTGAGACCTCACTTTTGGTAAAAGTATATCTTTTACTATAAAAACTCTGATGAATAAATGAATGATAACACCTTTTTCCAAAACGTCTCTTTTTGAGTCATTTTCTATTATCTTGTCTTTGTTTCCATGAAGTAATACCCCAAACTCTAAATCCGATGCGATCTATGAAAAATGCGGGTGTTACATCTTATCTTATAGAGATGTCTTTCTTTTGTCTATTTAGTATATATTTTTTCTAGTTCGGTTTCTAACCTAAATTTTTTTCTTATTTCCTATTTCCTTAATAATTTCCCCAGAGGTTGTCTATCTTAGTGATTCAAAGTATTCTATATTTAGGCTTACGCTTTTTAGAGATATCCTAAAATCATTTCTAACGTCAAATACGGGATTTCTAGAGAATGAGATTTGGGTTTTATTAAGAGGGGAAACTATTTCGAGAATCATAGTAATCTAAGGGAATAAAGAGAGAAGGATGGGAATATGTTTGTATATGACTATCATATACTTGCATATAGGAATAGTTAAGAGAAGATTCTCTAACTAGATGAGACTAAGAATTTTTGGTAAAACGGGAAGTGGTGATGGAGGAAGGATAGTTTCAAAAGAATTCAGATCTCTATGATGTATAATAAGAATTCTTATCATTGATAAGGGAAGTGTTTGAAGGGGTTTGGTTTTTAGAAAGTGAAAAGAGATGAAGCACGAGGGAAATTGTTATACATGACATACAATGTCATGAAATAACGGGAGAGGAAGTTACAACTGCATAAGGTCATAAATAACTTGTTCTCAACAAGCGTTTCTATTTATGCCAAATGTCTTGTTGTTAGATTTAAGAGGATAAGGATTTTAGGCAAATTACCTAAAGAGGAAAAAGAATAGGAATAGGGAACGGACTCTATAGAATGACACTTTAGGCTTCCCTAAAATACCTAAAGTTCAAGAACAAGTATCCTTACGAGACGACTCTCAGTAAGGTCTTGGGTTTAAAATCGAAACCCAAACGAGTTAAAGGTTAAGAGTTTTGAGAATCTATGAATCTAAGGCATCGGGGTAATTCATCCTAAATTCATAGGGGCAAGGGTTTAAGGTAGGTTAGAACAAGTACTCAACTTGTCATATCTTACGGGATATGTCTATATTCCTAGAGGTTACTATAGGGTTCGAGATGACCTATGGTAATCAAGAAGAGGCATACCTAATCCTAGGTTAGCTAAATTATTCTGAATTAAGGAGTACTAGGCAGTGAGAGTAAGAGGTATCTAAGGCATAACTTATGTTATTAACTTCCTATTTTGCATATCCTATAAGTATTACGGTATTAATTTTTCCTATGGAAAAATTCTTAAAGCTATAAAAGGCATATACTACTTAGGGATTTCTTCCAATGTTTTCTTAAATCTATGGGTTTGAGTTTGTGATGTTTCCTAGGTTTGATTGATGACATTTTTCATCATCATCAATCATCTTTTCTAAAGTACAAATCCTAAAACGGGCAAAGGGTATCTTATGGTGGTATCTTATTTGATTTTTCTGTAATTTAGCAACCTTAAAACGGGTTTGTTGTAGAGTATTTCTTAAACTACTATAATCAGGTCGGAAGCCTATGTTATTATCATGACCTTCTTCTATCTTCTCAAGAAGGTCAAGGAAAATTTCATCTAAGTTATTTAAAATATCCTCTACCTGATATTCCTAAATTTCTATAGTTGTCTTAGTGGGATTTTCCCCAATTTCAACTTTCCAAGATGAAGTGGGAGGGTTTACTAAGTAAGGTGTGGGTGTTAAAGTATAGGGTTGTCTAGGTTCATATCTAGGGATATAGGCAGGGATAGGGTTCCTAGGTATATATGGCTCTCTAGGAAGAAAGAACCCATGTGGCCTAAATCTTGGAGTGGGAAATGGTGGGTGTAAAATAGTGTTTGGGGGAGTAGTAGGTGATGCCTTAGCATAGAAATCTCTTATATGTTTTAAGTGTGGGTTATCTATGAAAGGTGTAAAACCAAAGGGTCACGATGTATCTATATTATTCCTAGAGTCTTCTAAGGAATCGGGAAAATATGGTTTAGAGGGATAATCTAGTACATTCAGAGAGGAAAGAGCATTCTTCGGATGTGAACCAGATGAGACGGGAGTAGAATAGCGGGGAGTAGACATAACTATATAATAGTAGAAATACTGTAAATCATTTAGCAGTTAAGCAGTTAATTACTATACTAACCTTAGCACGTATTGTTACGGAGGATGGCAGGGGCACTGAGGCCTTTCTCGGACTTAGAATAAGTAGTTGTAGTTTAGGTTTTGACCTTGTTCTCTACAACTGAGGCTCTGATACCAATCTGTAACACCCCCATTTTCACGGTTTGCAGCGGATTTAGGGTTGGGGTATTACTTCATGGAATCACAGTTACAGTAATAGAAAACGACTCGAAAAGAGACGTTTTTAGAAATTGATTTATCATTCATTAAATTATCAGAGTCTTTATAGTAAAACGTATACTTTTACTAATGATGAGGTCCCAAAGTCTAGATGAAATGTTATGTTTGAATGATAAACGGTTTGAAATTCCTCCTAGTTCAGTGCCTTCTCCTACCATTGCTCCATAATAGTGATATACCTAGGATACATGCTTAAAAAGTCAACACTAGGTGTTGAGTGAGAGTCATAGGTTTGAGTGATAGTGAATACAAGTTCCACAGGGTTCAGTTGTTACACCCTTCAAGGAAAATATAGTGTTTGTGATTATTGCAATGCATATATAATTATCAAGAGTGGGGTATGTTGCACTAAGCTAATGAACCACACGTTAACAGTCCGGGTCATGGGGTCTGCAAACCAACCATGAGGGGACGGGAAGGATAACTTGCCAAAGTTAATCCTTCAGAGAGGGTTCAAATATAGTACTTATTGATACCATCCAGTGAGAGGTAGTATCAATGGGAGTTGTCAAACTCCAATAGATCTATCAACTATATTCGCGTTCAGTTGTGTAATATATCACAAGTAATTAGATTCATGAATTTGGTTATGTAATGATGGCAGATAGTTTACTCATGCAAAAACCAAAGAAAAAGACTTTTATTCGGTTTAAAGAGAGTAGTAAGTATGTATCCCCCTTACAGGGTTTGTAAAGAATTTAGAAAGAGTGAGGCTATGAAAACTCACCTGGGCTTAGGGAAATCTGATTGATGTCAAAAGTTACTCGGAAACTAGACAGCCTTACTCACGTACCCTGGTGGTATTGTAGGTGAGGATGTATGTCAAGCTTTAGTTATTTTGTTCAAGTTTCTTTAAATAATCATTCTTAGTTTTTTAATGTTTTAGATATAACATAACACCGTTCAGGCCATCACAATTCAGAAGTATAAGACTCCTCACATGAAGTTCCCTACTATTGTATTATGTCATCAACAAAATACCATTCGGGCCATCATAATTCAGAAGTTAATACTCCTCATATGAAGCTCTGATGGATCTAAACACACGCCTTATGTTAGATTGATACTTTGAGTAATACTAACAAGCACGAGGAATTTACTTATTAGCACTTAGAAGATTGTATTGTAAGTTGTATTAAATGAGATTAGTTGTAAGTAATGAACATAAAGGTTTAACAAACTTTGCAGCTTCAATATTATTATTGCTTAATAATACGAGTGATCTTAACTATCACTAGGGTTACACCTTGAAGCTTTCACAAATGATATGTATATCTAACCTTAACCTAGGTCTTCCTTTTATAGGACAAGAAGTCCTTTACAAGATAAGTATAAAGCTAAACGTATAAGATATTTACAAGATCTTTTTCTATATTTATCTAATACAAAACAGTTATCTACTAACAGTGGAAAGTATATGCACTAGCAGTGGTAATGAGTTTCCATTGCTAGTGTAATCTGCAGCAGTGGTCTTCTTCCATGCAGCAGTGGTAACTGTTTATTCCCAACAATCCTCCCCTAAACTTATGATTTCTCTGTAAATCAATAAGTTTCTTCAAATAATCATCTTCCTTGATAATGGGGGGAATTCTTCCAAACATTTTATCTTCTCCTTGATGCAGTCATTTCCCTTCTACACTGGTGATGAATTCTTTGAACCAGACCATTCACCACTTCAGTTCTTTCTTCACATTTGAGCTTTGTTAGGATCATAGTTTACAACTATTCAGTCAAGTCTCGGTCATTTCAGTCAATGTAATAGGTTGCTTGTATTATCTTATCTAGCTACATTATTTAGTTAATCGTATGGTTATTAGTTAAGTTCAAGAATATGTCCAATGGGCCTAAAAGCCCACGAATTAGAAAGGAAGGAAGGAAGGGAGTGTTGCCCTAATCCTTTCCTATAAATAGGACATCATATCTCATTGTAATATTGTTGGTTATTTTCATATCTTAAGGAAACTCTTGTTCTTTCATCTTTCATATTGATCTTAATCAACCAAGTCTATTTCTCATCTCATTTCTCTCATTTGAATACTTGTGTTTACTAATATGGTGACCTAACAAGTGGTATCAGTCGCTAGAAGAAGGTGTAGTTTATTTTTTTGTGATATACGAATGATCTCGCATAAACAGGGTTTTTGGGTTCTCGATAAAATTGCATAAATACGTTTTTGTTTTTTTTTGTGAAAGCAAGTAAAACGAGTTTTTTAATCCAAGGATTCTTGTACAACTAGCAGTGCCCTCCCTCGATGAAATATTAATGAAAGTTGCAACTTGAACTTCTTTACCAAAATTGATCAAATTATTCGATAATGTACATAGTTTTACGAATCTTAAAAACCAAAATTTTGAATGTTTGTATTGTTTTGTTTTTGGTTCTAACACAAGTTTGTTAAGTCAAATATGTTATAAATAAACAAGAAGCAGAGAAGTGTTGCAACTTTTTGAATCTAGTAGATAAAATACGAGTTGATGGTTCGT